>VZDJ01000155.1:5926545-5978958 GCA_008694505.1 Cyanoderma ruficeps | reverse complement strand
GAAGGGAAGGGAAGGGAAGGGAAGGGAAGACCTATGCTGCTCGGCACCCCACTCTGGTGGTCAGGGAGGTAGACAATTGATAGATAGCTGGATAGACAGATAGCTAGATCGATCCCTGCGCCCTTGAGCTCCCTGAGGCCGGAGCTTACAGACACAGCTTTCAGGCGGGCTCAGCCCCTGCCCTGGGCTCTGGCGGTCCCGGCGGGAGCCGGGATGTTCTGTTCGGTTCGGCTCTCCCGGGCCCGGCCCGGTCCCGCCGCGCGGGGGCAGCAGCAGCCGGTTCCAGCGGGACCGGGGAGAGAGGGCGGTGCCGCATCCCGGGAATGCCGCGGCTCCCGCGGAGCTGCCCCTGCTCTCAACCACAGAATCACGGATGGTTTGCGTTGGAAGAAGCTCTCATGGGCTGGGACACCTTCCACTACACCAGGCTGCTCTAAACCCCATCCCACCTGCCTTTATTGTTTCCAGGGATGGAGTATGCACTATCTCTACGGGCAATCTGTGCCAGTTTCTCCACCCTCGTTGTAAACCCCCCCCTTCCTTATAGCTAATGTAAATCGACCCTTCTACAGTTGAAAACTATCCCTGTCCTATCCCAACAGGCCCTGCTAAAAGGTTGGTTCCCATCTTTCTTGTGAGCCCTCTTTAGGTACTGGAAGGGGCTCTAAGGTCTCCCTGAAGCCTTCTCCAGGCTGAACCTCCCCAGCTCTCTCTCCCTGTCACCACAGCGGAGGTACTTCAGCCCTATCAGCATTTCTGTCGCCTCCATGTCCTTCCTGTGCCGGGCCCCCAGAGCTGGAGGCAGCTCTGCAGGTGGAGTTTCACCAGAGAGGAAGAGAGGGGCAGCATCCCCTCCCTGCCCTGCTGCCCATGCTCCTCATGCTCCTCTGGATGCAGACCGGGATATGTTTGGCTTTGTGGGCTGCCAGCACACACGGCCAGGTCATGTCCAGCCCCTCATGTCCAGTCTCACACCCCCAAACCCTGCTCTCCATAAATTCCAGAGAAGAGCCTTTTTATCGCTCCCCCAGTGTGCCTGCTCCCTTAGCTGTGCTTTGCTGGGAATGGATGTGGGTGTGGGTCGGATTTAGCTCCAGTCACTGATAAGGACAATGCCATGCAACTGGCAGAGTGTTAAAGTGGATTAGGGTTTCATTTAGGGTCATTAGAGTGGATTAGAGTTTGATTTAGGGGTGTTAAAATTGATTAGGGTTTGATGTAGCAGTGCCCAGATTTAAGGACTTCGCGCTGCTCCTGCTGGGTGGCAAAATAGCCCTCTCCTACCTTTGTCCTCTGGGATCCCCAAATGGATCTGTGGGACCTTAGTTCTATTTTCTCTCATATTTTTTCCTTTATTTCATCCTGAATATTTAATTTTAATATCTGATGTAGTTCAATTCTCCCGGCTGTTAACACACTGAATAAGGCAGATTTTAGCAGCCTTTTCGTTACTTTATTTTTCTTGCAGGTTTTTGGGTTTTTTTTGTTTTCTTTTCTTGGCAATAGTAAAGTCTCATTTCCAATTTACTGCTGTGGACAAAGCAGTACATGCCAAAGATGTGTTGATTTTGGCTGGGTTTCAGGTCTGACCTCTCCCTATATACCAGATGTTTGTGTCCTGTTGTGGTTGGTGCTGGACAAAAAACATCACTAGACATGCAGATCTTCTTTTTTCTTCTTTTTAAGGAGAAAATTCTTGAAAAAGTCCTTATCCTTGGCTCAGAACAGGAGGGATTTAAGTCTACTGGTATTGATTTGATTAAGAAAACAACATTTTTCATTTTCTGTTGTTTCTTCTCTGTTGGGATATTCTCAAAAACTAGGAAATTGCACAATCCAAATGACTGCTTAACTCAAAATTGCAACAACCTGCAATTGCAACAGCCTTTGGAGTGAGCTCATGCCTGACTGCTGAAACAGAATATTCACTGATAAAATATTTATGTGTTTAAGGAAGAAAGACTACAATACATACCTTAAAGCCATGACTTACATTTCAATCTCATAAACAGATGGGGAAAACCATAGGGTTTGTTTTGTTTCTCAGAGTACCAGAGCCATATTCACCTCTCAGCTTTGGGCACAAAGTTCATGGCAGAGAAATTATATTTCAGGACTGATTTAATCTTTCTGTATTTCATAGTTACTCCCACGAGGCACACAGGGGGCCTCAGCATTTCACAGTAACAACATGACTGAGTTGTGGGCCTGCCTGTGCAAATCTCCCAAGCCGGCAGCAGGTAAAGGTTTAGGGGCTGGAGCAGTCCAAGACCCAGCTAGAAGAAGGAAATGGGATCAGTGGGCCACATATTAACCAGTTCTTTAATGGAAACTCTAACCGAAGCTGGAACAGCTGGGATGAAAACTGATGCAGCTCTCCCAGGAGGTCACTGGTCTCATTAGGTACATATTTAACCGGAAAAAATTCCAGTGCTGAGCCAAACCACAGCATCTGAGGTGAAATCAAAGTCCCCAGGGAAACCTAGTGTCCTCTGAGCACTACTTTAATCTCTCACCCATCTTTGGTATTGGCATTCATTTCCCCATGAAAGGGTTTTTGTTTACTTGGGATAATGTGTCATTCTTCCCTGGGGAGCTGGAATTTTAGCTAGGTGAAAGTCATAGCAGAGCTTTGCCAAATGCCCCATGCACTGCAGCGTGTGGCACGGGGAAAACTGCAGTTCCTGGGTGGAAAAGGACAAGCCATGGTGCTGGCATTCACCAGCAGAGCCATGCTGACAGCAGGGTAAGACTGGGGTACCGATGTTTGACCCACCCTGCTGGGGGCTTGAGGTGGAGCACAGCAGCCAAAGGACCACTTTCCCCTTTCAAGTGTCCCCAGGGGTGCTACTTTGGCATTATGTGTGTCCTGCAGTGGAATGTGCACCCGTTAGCACATTCCTCCAGAATTAATCAGACAAATGGGACGTGATTCTCCACAAGCAGGAAATAAAGCCTCATTTCCTGTAAATCTGTGTCCTGTATTACTAGACTTCACTACGAAAAAGAATCCCTCCCCACAGCAAGCAGAGTGTGTGGTGTGATGACATGCACACTAATGAGTGGGCTGAAAGGCAGCTGCCTCCGAGCAGGATGGCAGATGGCCACGCTCACAGGCTTCCCACCCCGACTGTCTGGGGGTCAAGTGGGAAAAGGAGTTTTCAGGAGACGCACAGAAACTTCTCTTCAGTTCTAAAACGTGTCTTTCAGGGGCAGTTGGATATGGTGTTGGAGCTTAAAGTGTTGGAGCAGGCACTGCCAGAATGTGCAGCGCAGCATTCCCTTCCCAGGCAGCAGGATGGCAGGGCTGGGCTGGACTGGCTGCTGTCTTGCCTGACTCCACAGAACCTCCACCTTCTGCATCTCCCAAACATCCTCAGCAAGTCTGGAGCTGCAGATGTCATCATGCCAGAACAAGCTCCTATTGGCTGGAGCCTGACCTGTTTCCAGGCTTTGCCTTCTCTGGGTTAACACAGGAATACTTGCTGAGCTTAGAAAATGGGTGAATATTGAAACCAGAAGTGGGGTAACTTCTTTGTAAGAGTGAAAGAGTTGGTAGTCTCCCTCTTACAGGTTGTCTTCCTGCAGTTCCTCTAACATCTGGGGTGGCAATGCAGAGAAGGCCATGGGCTCTTTTTGCCTGTTGATTTCATGGTGCACACTTATCAAAAGAGATAAACTTCCCCAAATCCTTGGTGCTGCTGGCTGCAAGCATCTTGCACTCCTCTGTCTCAGTCCCCTATTTCCACTGTGTGTGTGCTGGCTCTTGTACTCATGGAACTGATCCAGCTGAAAAGTCAAGGAAAAAGGAAAAAGATGGAGTTTGAGCCTGGATGAATCCATCAGTCTGGGCGATGGCATGGTCACTCGATAGCAAGCGTCTCCACAAGAGAAGGGGCTGCTTTGTCCTTGAGCAGCAGCTGATCTAGAAGCCAGATATTGAAAAACACGTTCCATGAGAACTCCTGCTTCCCTCTCCAGCCCCGTCTGCTGTGTCCCAACCCAGCAGTGCCCCTGCTCTGCTGTCGGGTGATTTCAGCTAGGGCTGAGCTGGCTGAGCTCCTGGTGAGTCGTCAGCTAAATTAATTCCTGCCCCGGCACTCTGGGTGGCTGTGTGTCACCAAGGGTGGTGAGAAGGACATCCGTCTCTTCCCTTAACACTACAATGGTTTTGTGCCCAATTAAAATTACTATTAACTGTGGCCTTCAATAGTAGGACTGACAATGGAAACTTTTAATCAAGTGTTTGGCTTTCAAAGAGGCGGAGGAGGGAAAGGATCACTTCTCCATTTACAATGGGTGAATTACAAAAAAAAGAAACAAAAACCCCCCAACCTAAAAAAAATTCTCTGTGAGTAATTTGAGTGCAATACAGCTGGATTTTAAAATTCATGATTTAGGCGTGGGAGGGAGAAAATAAATTTTAAATCCCTGCTTTCTCCGCCCAGCCAGATAAGTTTAGCAAGGATCAGGTTAAGATGGTGACTGTTTTCCTTGTTGGCTCGAGTGTTTCTGCCAGAACTGGATTTTTATGTCCCACTTATAAGGGGACTGGAGCAGGGGAAAGGTGCTGTAATGGAAGTGCTGACATCACTTCAGCACAGGGCAGCCCTGCTGATGGTGCACACAGAGCTGCAGGAGCTCACTGGGCAGCTCATACACAGCTAAGCCTGACAGAAAGACTCTTTGAAAATAACTTACTGCTCCAAAAATAAATGCAAAAAGTCCAAACTTCTTTGCACTGAGCGGGTGGCAAAATTGCTCTCAGCTTTATGAGAGTCCCAGGACATTGTCCAGGGCTTCCCCAGCCAGCACTGCCATGGGATAGGGTTAATTGCTCGAGGTGTGGTGGGAATTGTTGGGTGTGATTTAATAACACTCCACACCTAAAATAGGAGGCAGGAAAAACCAGCTAAGCTGGAATAGCCCTGGCCTGCTGAGGGTGAAAGGGTAAAGAAGTCTTATCTATGCAGTGTCCTTCTGTCCCCAAGGAGAGCTGTTGGCCACCAAATGTCCTCCCAGCCCCACAGCCCACCCATCCAGGACTGTCCCAGCCTGTTGTGGTTCCACTCTTGGCTTCTTCACATATTTTTCATGACTGTGATCCCTTTTGCTTATGTGGAGTGGAAATCTGTTCCCAGGGAGGAGGAACAAAGGCTAGGTGCTTTAAGCCACCATGCTGTGGGCTTTGGGGAGTTTCTGGTGATGTTCTTGGAGGAGATGCCTTTCTCTTTCCTCCCATTGAAATGCATGTTGTACCACAAACCACAGGGCAGGGCAAACCCACTGCAGGTGTGGGCAGCAACCACCCTGCTCCACACAGCACAGACCCAGGAGAGCTGGGTTACAGAAAAAAAAAGCTGCTGTTTAACACCATGTGAAAGCGCTTCAGTTGGGGACACCACCATTTATCTGATTTTTCAGGAAAGCAAGTCCAAAACTGAGTTTAAAGCAGTCAGCTGTTTGCAGAGGGGAGAACTGTGCAGAAATCAGGAAGTTCTCAGGGTTGCTGAAGCAGAAACACTCATTCAAACCACAGAATCAAAAGGGAAGTTTAAGGGAGCATGGGCCTTTCAACAATAAATTGTTCTTTTTACATTATAAGTGTTTCAGCAGAGAGGTGACACTTCACCAGCAGGACTCAGAGCACTGGGAATGCAAGGGATGCTCAGGAGGTGGGAGAGCAGTGGGGCTACCACAAGAGCTAGGAAAATGAATTGAAAATATGTATTTTAAGTGAACTCCTATAGTTTGGAAAAGTTGTGGGGTTACTTGAAAAGCAGGCTGTGAAGAGATGTTTTAAACTCAAACCACGTTAAGGTGAAGAGCCCCAAGGCAGGGTTGTGCTCAGCGAGGCCCCAGCACAGTGCAGCACATGGTTCACTGCCTTGCCCTCCCTTTCTGTGGAAAATGTGTTTATTTAGTGGTGGCCAGTGCTGTGTTTATCCACTGTGCTGTGACAACAGTGTCCACTGTGTGGAAACCCAGGTTGCATTAGCAAACCTAACAAAGCTGGGGCATCTTGGCATTCCCTCCCTTGTCTGTGTTGACTGAGATGAAACCCCTTTTGCTTTCTTTGTTTCAGAGCACAGCCTTGGAAATACAGTAGAAAATTCCCTCAATTCCCTCCAGCCAAGTGGAGGCTGCCACACGGGCAGGTCCATGCCTGACCTCAGGTCCTCTGTGCCTCTATGCAAGATGTCTTTATGTAACCCCAGCCTCCAACCAAGATTAGCTTTCACCGAAATGCAGGTTTGCAGCTATTCCAGGGAGGCTCTGCAGGAAGCCCTGTGTGCTGCTGGAGGGTTTTATTTCACTTCTCTGTACAGCTTGTAAAAAGCTTCTTGGAAACCAGATCTTTGCATTTTACTTTGAGTTCGCTTATCTGCCAAAAGCTGTTTCAAGTTACTCTTTCCAAACCATATTAAATTAATCCTTAGGTAAGAAGGAAACAGCAACAAGTACTGTGTATCTTTGTTGAGAACTCACCTCTTCTAATTACGTTTCCCTCTTATAAGGTTTAATATCAAGGACTACAAAATGAGGTCAACCTCTATTAAATATAATGACTTTCCCTGTGGAGCTTGCAATGAAAACAGCTTCACAACAAAGGTTTCTATTTGCGAGAGAGGAAGTTTCTATTACAAAGTAGTCCCCTAACTTGGTGCAGGGGCTTTGTTTTCATTTGCCGACTACAACAGAGTGAAAAAAGATTTAGGTTGAGGCTTTAACCAGTGCTTATCTGAGAAAAAACAGGCAAGTTAATACATGAAGATAGGGAAGAACAAAAGCACTGTTGCTGCAGGAGCTGACCTAGCACCAGTCTGGCATGCAACATTAGTGATCCTGAGCCACACCAGGGCCACCAGGAGCTGCATGCAGTGAGCAAAAAAAGGTAAAAGCAAGAGCAGCAGGTCTGCGTTTCTCTTTTTGTGGTACAAGCTGAATACAGTTCCCAATAGGTGTCCCAAGAAGAGGCAGTGTGGTCTCTCCTGCAGGAGACAAAATGAAACTTGTAAGGGATACAGGAGCTACTTTTGAAGGCTGGAAGAGCATCGTTTGGTGCTGTGCTGTCTTGCTGAGCAGCTCCTGTGTGCTCCGGGGGCAGATCCTGCCCTGCCCAACCAGTAGGTCTGCATAGCTCTGATTTTCAGAGGTGCAGTGGCTCGAACTGGCTGTTTGGTGCTCCTGTAGCTATTTGCGTGGCTTTTTGGCTTGGTATTAAAAGCTAGCTAAACACAATGCTCTCTTATTAACTAAGAGAGTTAGTTTCACTTTTACACTAGAAATGGAGGTAAACATGGCCTCTTTTCTTTTTTTTTTAATTGCTGTTGTCCTGATAGAAGCTTAATCACTGCCGAAGTTTGCTATTTCTTTAAGGGTGGTTTTGGTGGTGTTTTTTTTTCTTCCTGCAGGCTTGCAGGCAGGAATGTGCCGGGCAGTTGTTAAAACACTGCGCCTGCCAAGCGCAGGAGGGTTATTTTGGCATCAGCCCGCAGCCCGTACGAACTGCGCCGCGCTAAGGTTGCCGTGCTCGAGCCGCGTCGGGAGCAGCCCGAGAACGGCAGCCCTCGGTTGTTCAGCTCCGGCCGATCTGCTCCCCCCTTCCCTCGCAGCTCGGCTCGCTGCTTTATGCTCCTGATCCCCGCAGCCGGCTGGAATAGCATGCAAATGATATTCCATTGTATTAATGCCCCGGCGCGGTGACGCACTGCAGGAAACACAGGCCGACCCTGAGGCGCGCTGGGAAGTGGAATGCGGAGCAGCCTTCTCCGCCAGTGGCGGTGTTCGCCCTTTAAGAAAAAGCCTGCAGTAATTTTCCATTACCCTGCACGGTCCTGTCTACGTGGCAAGAATTGTTTGTGGAGGCTGGAGCATCGCGGGTGAGGCGCAAGCCCCGATCCGGCTGCCGTTGCCTGGCTACGCGCTCGGCATGCCGGCAGCACGCCAGGCTCCTGGGAAGCACCTTTGTTCCCGAGAAGGGATTTGAGTTGTGTTTTCATGCCGAAAGCTGGGGACAAATGCTGCTTTTCTCGAGCAGCCTGGCAGAACTGGGCTTTCCAAACAGCACGAGCCGGCCAAAATGCTCAGTAGTGATAATAATAATAAAAATACGCATGTAGTCCATCTCTTGCGGCGGTTTATCTTCCTTTCCACAAGGAAATATCTTGTAATGAGCGCGTGATGTTTGTTTGCTGTTGGTCTGATCATAACAGTCTCTTAATCAAGGTAGAAGTACTGTCAGCAAAATCCTCCCCTGCTCTTGTTCATTCCATCTAATAAACCAGACGGATCACTGTTGTTCTGCAACTTGATAAGCAGGTTTTTTGGGTTTTTTTTTTTGTTTTTTTTNGTAAGCTCAGGAGTCCTGACAGGAGAGTAGTCTGAAGTGCCTAAAATATTTCAAATGCCTCCAGCAGAATCTGCAGCAGCAGGAAGAGCAGATCTGTGTGCTGTCCCTGCTTCATTGGGCTTAGCTTTAAGTATGGCATCAGCGTCAGTGCAACAGGCATTTGTTTCCATGATGTCTCGAGCACAGCTTCAGCTCCAGGATAGCTTGTTTTATCTGTTTGAGGCTTGATGCTTGTAATTAACGAGGTCTCTCCCAGCATCAACAAACTACATTGGTAGTTGTCACACAAACAAGTGGGCCACCCCACAAGCCCCCCCCACCTAGGTAATGCTGCCACTTCCCTTCTGCAGCAGCTCCAGGAACCCTCAGGAGTTGCTCCCCAGGAGGAATGAATGAAGATGACTTTGGTGTGTCTGTCTACCACTGGAAACCTGAGAATTAAAATACTTGGTATAAAATGGAACGTGCTGAGCGTCAGCCTTAATTCTGCTTCTTGGAGTATGCAGCCAGAGGGGAATTTTGTGCTGCGTTTTGGCATCCTGCATTGCACAGCTGAACAAACCTCACCCAACAGAGCCCTGGCACAGCTACACAGGGGACCACCTACCCAGCCCCACTTCTTGGGGAGCTCCACTTGGGTCATGGCTTTGAGGTATCTCTCCTGGGCACAGGCATAGCCCTCCCTGCAGCCCTGTCACCCTGACGCCTGTGCCTCCAAACCACAACCCCTCTGAGGTTTACAGTTTAAGAGATGTTGGTTTCCTGCAGTTTCTCTCTCAAATCAGCAGCGTTCTCTGCTTTCTGGGCTCCTTTTTGGTTCTGTTTCCTCACACCCAGCCTTTCCACCACCTCCTCTTCATCTCTGCTGCTGAGGGCTGTGTTGCTACCACCCAGCAGCTCGGTTGATGCCCCAACCATCTGGGAACCTGCACAGTGTTCCCCACCTCCAGGACAGCCATGCAGGAAGGGTGGAGCAGGGCATGTTTAGCAGCTTGGCTACACGCCATCCATCACCTGGAATATGCTTGTCCTCCGTCGGTGAAGTGTGCCTTGTCTCATGGGAACAACTGAGCAGACGTTTGGGAGGGTGAGTTTCCACATCCCTAGGTCAGATTTTACCATATGGGTAATTTGATGATTAGAAACAGCACCTTATCCATGTGGCACACTGCTTGGCTCTCTGCTTAGTGAACTTTTGGACTTGTTTTATCTGTCCTTGGATTGGTTTTTGTTTGTTTGTTTGGATTTTTTAAAGTAAACTACTGCCTCTTAGTATTAAAAAAACATATCTAAGAAAAAAGATGGGTTTGGCTTTTAAAAACCCTTTACCTTTTCCGTGTGTTTTCACAAGTGACAAACAGTACTTGGGAATTCTTTATTTTTTAAGGAGGCATATAAACACAGAGGTATGCAAAAGCAGGTCCCTTTCCAAAATACATCTGCCCTGTCTGCTGTAACACACCACCACAGCTGCCTTTGCTTGGGATTTGCTCCACGCAGGAAAATGTGGAGGATCCTAACTGCCAGAGGAGGGTTTGCCTCCTGTGATTGTGCAGTTAGGAATGTGGATGAGTCACTGCCTTTGAGGAATGAAATCTTCCATTCCAACCCCTTATGCCTTTGTTTGCTTTTCGAACTGCAGTGCTGCTGAAGGTAACTCACACTCCTGTGGCTTCTCTGGGGCTCAGGTTTAACATCTGGTTTCATGTTTTGTTATTCCCTTCTTAAAAGCACAGAGATGGGACTACATCTTCCTACGTGTAGTCCAAAATCCAGAGGATCCTGAAGACCTTAGGAGATCAGAGCAGGCAAACCCCCAGCTGGTGCCCAGTGAGCGAAGCTGGTTTCCAGCACCACCAGTGCAATGGGATGCAGCTCTTGAACAGCAACGTCCCTAATTAAAAGAGGCAATTTTCAACTACAAAATTAGAACAGTCTTTGAGGTCATTTTGTTCCAGGAAGGCAAGAAAAGCAGAGAAAGAAAAAATGTGCTAGAAAGACAAAAAACCCAGAGCACAGTTCTCTAACTTTTCTAGCTTTCAACGATTTAAGCTTAGGGATCTGTGGCCATTTTGCGAATGAATTATCTGATTTCAAAGGTTTTTAAATGCCTTAAATGGTATTCCTACTTTAGAAAATGAAGTCCTTACTTTATGGAAATGCTTAAGTATCAGTTTCAGTTCTTTTATGTTCTGCAGATTGAAAAAAATTTATAAAAGATTTCATACATAATTGTGCCATTTTCCTCAACTGCAATTTGTCATCTAAACCCGATCTTTTTTCCATATATAATACATGGTTTCATTCTTGGGTTGTTGTGGGGATTTTTTTTTACACTCTAAGTCTGCAAGTTATTCCCAAAAGCCCAGTATTTATATTTATTCCATAGCAAGCATGTGACTAGTGTGACTGCATAATTATATCAAAATGAATTTGAATTCCTTTTGTTGCGAAATGTTCCGGGGCTACAGATACGTTTTGAATGCGTTATAAGCTCCGGGTATTGAGATTACAAGAGAAACTATCTGCAAAATCCTACGGATTAAGGTCATGCATGAGATATTTAATTCTCCCTCCTGTGAGGTTTGATTGCAAGATAGTGTGCTCCCACTGACTTCTTAAAATGAGACAGCTTGAAAAATTGACTAGATTCTGTCAAATTTGCTTCGCTGCTAGTGGAACTGGAGGTGTTGAAGAAATGGGGAACTGTGAGGAAAGGAAGAAGCAGAGACCAGGAGGGTCAAAATCCCTGCTGGTTCACAGCTTGGAAGTGAGGAAAGACACCAAGATGACTCTTTTTTCTCTGCCACAATTTGATCTACTATAGAATTCACTGTATGAGAAGGGGCAGCTCTTCTCTATGTTGCTGTGACTGCAGCAGTGTCTCAAGGCTGCAGTTGGGACCAAGGTTGTGTTTTGTCGGGGCAAAGGATGTGCCCTTGAGGGTAAAGGATGCAAAGTGCAGATGGGGGAGATGCAAGGAGCAGAATGAAGGTCGTGGGGGGAGCACGTCAGTCCTGTGGAAATTCGGTCATATCTTTTCCCCTGCCCCAAACACATGTATGTTTAGTCAATACACTACAGAGACTCGATAGAAGGTAAAACTAGATAAAACTCTCTGGGGGACAACCAGTCTCCAAGACCATTGCTGTCCTCCACATTTGCCAGGAGGTGGATTCAGTGAATTCTTTTCTTACAGAGGTGGCTATTCTTCTGTTGTTTGGTTGTTTTGTTTTGTTTTCTCCCCATAAACTATTGAAAATCATCCAATGGGAGTAACGTCCAGTAACTGATTATGTCATACAAATGGGGAGTATTCTTATGGAAAACAAACCACCATGGATTTAAGTTAAATATGGATCTGCTGCATGGACTCGCTCTCCAAAAAAGGTGTGGGTGGATATAACAATTTCACCCTGTTGCAGACATGATTAGTCACTTGTGCCCTTCAGGCCGTCTGTAACTAGGGCAGTGCTGCTGCCTCACTGCCAGTCCCAAGGGCCCTGGGTGGTGTTTGTGCAAATGCGATTGGGCTGAGGAAGGGGTGGAGAAATGCAGCTCTCAGCCCGGGATATATTTAGTGAATGCAGCTGTGGGAGGCAGCACGAACAAGAGAGCTTTTGTATTGCCTGTGCTCTGACAGCTCACATGCCTAAATAATCTGCTAGTTTCTTACCCATATGTTTCCTCCTCTGGTCCCCAACGTTTTTAATTTGAATGTAAAGTTGTACTTCAGTCAGAATCCTTCCTATAGCTTAAAAGTGAGATGTTTTACAATGTCAGCCTTGGTACAGCACTTCAGATAGGGCAACCTGCAACTTTAACAGGCACTGGACTTTCTCCTTGGTGACTAGGGAAATTTGAGTTAATCTTTTAGGGAAGGTAGTGTTGTTTGAATACGCCTTTCATGTGCACTGCAGAGCTTGCTTGGAGTGGGAGCAGATCTGCAGCGCTACTGCAGCCCCTCCCAAGCAAGTAAAATCTGCTTCTTGCCAGGCCTGCTGAACTGGGGTGCAGAGCCTGCTTTTGGCACCCGGGGCACTTCATTGAGCTGTACAAACTCTGCTGGTTCTCCTGGCATCCCTGGGAGTCTGATCCGATATTCGCTGGTACGTCATGGGGAAAAAAAAGGAGGACAAAAATAGGTTTACTGACCGGCTGGGTCAAGCGGGAGCAGGTTACTGTTTCTGTGCATTAGGACTAATTCGTCTGTGCTCTGGCAATGCTCAGACTTGCCCCCAGAGAAAAAGAAGGAGGCTGGGGATTCCCTGTGCATCTTCTTCCCTGTCAGTGGCACACAACAAGCTACGAGCTGGCCTGCCTTAGGCTTTAAAGGTTTATAACAAATTATACTGCAGAATATAAAAAGAACTTTTTTTCTTCTTCTTCCTTTTTTTTTTTCTTGTTCTGATGTGGTTAAGGGGTTGAAAAAACAAGACTGGTGCAGGGTAGTGCTGTCTGGATGTTAGAGACATCACATTTAGAGGGAGACAGGCTCTGCCATTACTTTCCTAGAGCTTGTCCCACCTTACGGTGTTTTTCCACCCACAGCAGCATTGCTGAGAGATGTTACAGTGACACATCCGTTCTTTGGCAGAGCAGCACTCTGACCCTTCCCAGCCCGCCATGGACAGCATGGATTTGCTGTTCCTGTGGCAGGGACCCGATATCCGTATCGGAAATGCACTTCCTGTGGGTGGCTTTTATCGCTCCACCACAGGCTAGCACTGATCCTGAAACACATCCAGCTTCTTTTAAAACTGTGTGGTGTACGCGTGCAGGATATAGCTGTCCCACCTTTGCATGCTTGTGATCTAAGGGAGTTTCAGCGGTCAGTTTGTCTATCGAAAGTATTTATATAGGAAAAAAAAAATGCACCTATGAAAAAATCTGTACGAACACGATGCCGTGGGAGCCCACACCGTGTTTTCTGTCTCAAATCCCGCGGGCTGCGTGCCCGGGACTGGCTTTGTTTCCGCAGTTAAATGGTTAACGAGAGCACTAATTGGCACCGAGCGCTCCAGCCCTTTGCAACAGATTATTGGCATGCTGGTAAGGAGCGGCTCCCTTCCTTCCCTTCCCCCTTCATTATAAAAACATGTACTGTAGAGAAACTAAATACCACATGGCCCCTGCGCCGAGCCCGTCACCGCTCCCGCTCCGTGTTCAGCACAAAAAGTCCTTTTATATTTGGGAAGCGGAGGGAGAAAATTCTGGAAAGGCAAGATCGTGGCGATAGCGGCTGAATCGGCACATTTATTTACAATGTGCAGGGGCTGGAGCCCACAGCCCCACACACCCACCACGGGGAGCAGTCCTGGGGGGGGCTGTTTAAGAGGGAGAACTCTCCCCTTCAGATTTGAGCTTTGCGGAGGGCTCTCGGGAGGTACCGCGGGGCTGAATGTGAAGAAAGAAAAATAAAAGCTTTGCGAGGAAAAAAACAAAACAAAAAAGAAGTTGCATATCTGTTTTCCCGAGGAGCCGTGGGCGTTTTGAGGCAGCTGTCTGCGGAGACAGGCGCCATTTCGTGAGGCGGCATTAATGCAGCAGGAGGAGACATGTTGTGTTCGTGCAGTTTGGATTTTAAGGTTTTTCTCTTTGGTTTGAAGCAAGAGGCTTACTCCTTCCGCCTTCACCCGCGTTCAGTCAAAAGACTTTCGTTTTTTTTTAACTTGAGGGGAAAAAGTAATGACAAGCGGGAAAGACCAGGGAAAAGGGGAAAAGTTCTCCTGAGAGTATGCCAGTGTGCAAGCAAAATCAGGTCTCTCTGCAGGAAACAAAAAATCTTGTGGGTGTACATGGTTCCAAAAATGCCACGAAGGGTATAGAGAGGATAAGCAGGATGATAGTCTGGCTGTACACCCAACCCAGCTGTGCAGGGAAAATGTGGTACATCAGGCATGTTTTAAATAGAGGATTTTTTTTTTTTTTTTGCTACAAAAAAAGGTCTGACTGGTCTGTGCACACACAAAACCGGCCTTTTGTGATTTACACGAGCTGACTTGACTTCCAGGTATTGAGATACTAGTTTTGATCTGAAAGCCCAGACTATTGCTAGTGCTGCAGAACTGCGCTTTTGATCAAAGCAGAAAATAGGAATTGTGGCAGGAGTGAGCTCAGGCGGATGCCCTTCAGTGCAGAACTGGAGTAAGCTGCAGCATTTTCATTAAGGGCCTTTGGTATGGGAGTTGACGTTTTACCACTCTGGGACCTTTCACTTGCAAAATGCATTATAAGGCTCATTTGTTTAACAAGTCTCTGGGAGCTAGAAGAGGGAGAATTAATGCTGGCATTTGGGAATACAACTGATGGTGCTGCATTTGATTTTGGTTTCATGTCATTATTTTCTGGTTTCAGACTCAGAAAAAACTTGCTCATTTATTTTTCATGTCGCTGTATTATTTTTTTTTCCCTGGCTTCTTCAGGAGACAGAGCTCATGAAATTGTGCTGTTAAAGGCCGGGAGCTTTTGGTCGGATGTTCAGTTTCAACAGATTTCTGTTCTAGAGGTTCTGCACTTGAGGGAAGACTGCACATTATAGAGATGAAGCAGTGCATCTGCTAAAGGAAGAACTACAAAATGAGTGCAGAGGGTCTCTGTTCAGTTTCCTTGCTGACCCATCAATGAGCATCTCCTTGCCAGCTGACCGGTCCATAATGTGTAGCTCGGAAATGTTGCAGCCTCTGTGAGAATATGATGTGGGATTGGGAATGCTGCAGCAGTGCAGCACGTTTGGGTGTGGGGCTGCTGACTCCCAGGAAAGCAGCCGTTGTTATTTCAGCTGCTCACAAAAGACTTGAAAACTTCCAGCCACAGTATTCAAATCCCAACTAGGTTTGCAAGGAGTATTAGTCATAATTAAGACTCCTCCATGTTATGTGCAGCTGAATCTTGCAAGGTCTTTGATCTCCTCGCTCTGGGTCTAGAAGTTCCTTTTCAGGCTTGTCACCTGCAAAGATTTCTTTGAGAGAGTGATTCTTTTATTACAGAAAAGCCTCTTTGCCACCTCACGACCATTATTTTCTTGATTGCCCTTTTTTACTCTGCTAAGGTTACATTCCATCTGCACTTCAAACGTAACCTGGGTGCAGTGCACCGGTCACCAGCAATAAATTTAGTGAAGAGCTCTAGTGTGACATTCATGCATATCCTTGGTTTGTTTGTCTAAGATGGTGCATTAGAATGATAATATAAAGCATAAAATAGTTTCCATATATAAAAATCACTTTTCCAGCATATACTTATATGCCTGTTGGAACCTCTTAATTAGGTTATGTTTTATAAACTTAATTCCACATTATTAACAGCACTTGAGTAGACTTCAACATTCCAATTTTGGTTACAATTTTCATTCTGTTCAGTGTGTATATATATATATGTATGTATGTACATACATATATATTTATATGCAAGAAGATAATCCTTTATTAATCTTTTGAGCAGAACAGTTTTCGTTTGTGCAGCAAAACTTCTGTGCCTGAATGTTCATTATCAGCACCTGATATGCTAGCCTGGAGCACAATAGCCTAATAATTGGAGTTTAAGCAGGGAAAAAAAGCTAGTTATTAAAGTCACAGTGTTTCATTTTCATGCATGTTACAATTGTAAATTATTCAAGCATTTGCCTTTACATGTGCCTCCTACACGTACTAACTTATTCTCCCCACACATTTTTTCCCCTGAAGTGCTCTATGGTTTCCTTTGTCTTATATCCTAGGTTAGAGTATTCAAATGTACTGTTTAATACCAGTAAGATGTGTGGCTCATTACAAGAAAATCTGAGATAGTTTCTCAATTAAAAGCATTTGCTTCTACTTCTGTCTAACGTTTGGTCTCTTCATAGTCAATATTCTGTTTTATTGAAAGGTTTTTAAGTGTACTAAAGGAGAGGAATAAGAGGTGAAGTACCTAGCACAATTTATATTCTTTCTTTTACCATAATTAATAAAACTGTGAAAGAAAAAGAAGTGTTGGGGAAAATTAAAGGAGTGGTGATGCAATTGTATGTACAAAGCTACAATGTTCTTGCTCTTACTCTTGAAATTTAGACTTCTGCCTCGGGTTTTCTTTCCCTTCTACAGACTGGAGTAGTTCATTTCAGTTGTGTTTTCCAAGTACTGCCATACATGTTCATCCCTGAATTCACTTCATGTGCTTCTAAATCCTTAGGACAACATTCGGTTTAGACACCAAGAAAAAACTGGAGTGGTTCCACGGGCCTAAATGTAATCACTCAGCCCTGAATTAAAGGCACAGACACACAACTTAAGTCCCATGTGTTTGGAGCAACAAGAAGAGATCAAAATCTCAGTTTTTGTCATTGAAGTAAATGTTTCTACACTTAAGGCACATTTGTAGAGGGAGGTGATCGATCCTGGTTAGATGCATAATTAAATCTTGAAGAAAATAAATCTTATTTTAGGCATGTAGAACCTTGTTGGGATCTTCCTCTGGGTGAAATGGCAATAAAGGTGGCAGTCAGATTTTTCAGGTGGTGATCAAGCACTGTGCATGTCTCGGCTAAGATGTCTTGTGTTTGCTCTGCTGCTTTAATTGCACGGAAAGATATTGACCTAATTTTGTGACAGTTTTGTACCAACAGCATTTTTTAAGGCTGCTGATGTTTTGTCACAGCTTACCACCTAATACAAAACTTTGGCTACTAAAAAAAAAATGCACTTGTGCATGGTTTTAAGCTGAGACAAGATTGTCACCCTTAACAGCTTGGTCTGAGAGGGGAATATTTGTTTCAGTGTGAAAATTTCTTGTCTGCAACAGTTAAGGCTGGTAATTCCGGAGTTTATGTGCCTGATATGCCCAGAGCTGCTCTAGTCCCTGGGCTGATGAGCTCTCTGAGTTGGGTAAAGCTCTGGCAGGAACCAGTTTATAATGAGTTGACTGTCGGAAGAACATATAAAAGCTCATGGGAAACATCAGCCTGACACAGGAGCTGTTTCTGTTCAGGTGACATTCTAATCCAAGTGTGTCTGTGCATCACTACAGCAAAAA
Source organism: Cyanoderma ruficeps (assembly GCA_008694505.1). Lineage (NCBI taxonomy): Eukaryota > Metazoa > Chordata > Aves > Passeriformes > Timaliidae > Cyanoderma > Cyanoderma ruficeps. The sequence continues at coordinate 5,961,596 of VZDJ01000155.1, read as the reverse complement.
TTGATTGGACTCCACATCTAGCAAGTATTGACAAATATGAAGAAGTTTGTTTTGAGCTACTACATAAGATGTCTTTTATATATATGGTGCATTACAACAGGGTGATTCAGTGCCTTGTCACACTGTCTGTGAAATAAAAAAAGTATATGCTTGTAAGATTTCAGAAAAGAAGGTACCATTTCTTTTCCCTGCATGTGGCAATTTACTGAATAATGCATCATTTTGTCAACTTTTATATAGCAATCAATAAATGCCCTACAGTGCTACCTGCACACTGGAGACAAGAATGAAGATCATTATGGAAACAGGCTTGAAACTTGCTTGAAATAAAAATCCTAGTTCTATACTTGTGGTTTTGGAGGCCTAGGCTGTTTTTCTTTTCATTCTAGAGTAGCTGTAATTTATCTTATTCAATCTGAGTGAAATTCCTCATGTTTGCAAGGCTCGTATGAAACCCTTTGCCTCCAAAACTCCAAGGAGATTTACCAGGAAAATATAGTTTTTGTTATAATCACCATCATAACTTTCCAAAGTCTCCACTAGAACTCAAATGGAGCGTGAGTAAAATTAAAAATTAGAACTTATAGTTGGAAATATTTTTTTGTCCTCGATTTTGACGTGTAAACACATATTTTTGCTAAGCCTGTTTTCCCTTTTCTGATCGTATTCCTCAAACACTTAAGCAATCCATCTTTACTTGCCTTTGCAGGAAATAAGTTTCAAGGATGGTCAGGTAAATGCCTTTGGAAAATGAGCTTTAAATGTGCATAAGGAAGTAATCATGCTAGAATTTCAAATTATCTGAACTTACAAAAAAAAAAGTCATTGTCTATATTCTCTAAAAATATAATTTTGCAGCTACATTTAAAATCCAGATATTCTAAAGATTTTTTTAAAATTTATAAAATGTTCTGACTCTTTCTGTAACAATTCCATTACGTATTGGAAAATGGGAGAACAGTATCTATTTTGAAATGTAAGATGGGATTAGGCTCCTTTAATTGTGCTCATGTTTTTGGGTCTTTTTTTTTTTTTTTTAAAACAAACTCTTGATAAAACAATGACCGCAAAACACTGCCGTGATTCTGCAGACTCTCTTTCCAGCCGGAATGGTGAGATAAAGAACACTGCTTGCAGCTTCTACTTTTTAAAGTGATTTTAACCTTATCACCATGTCTAATCCTTGTATGGCTCCAGTCCTGCAAGTTTCCAGGCAGGGAGCTTGATCAGTGCAGAGCAGTTCAAGTGTGTAAGCAGGGTCACAGCACCTGCCTTGGTGTGCTCTACCTCTGGCATTACAGTCCCTGGGAAGGTGCACATTAGTTTCGTATTTGCTTTCAAAGGTGATGTCAGCAGTAAGCAAAGTTGCATCATAATTTTTTCATGTAAGGAGACATGTTAACACTTTAATAAATTCCAGTGTCTAAGTGGAGACAGGTAAAATGGTCAGTGTTTTTCTACCCGTCCTCTTACAAAAGTTTTCCAAGCCGAGCAGAATAGTTTGTTACCTAAAAGGTGACCTTGAGAAAACAGAACATTGCATACAAGAAGCAGGGGCTAAAAAAGGGGTTAAAGAAACAGATTTGTTGTTCCAAGCTCCAGTGGTTTACTTTATGAAGCAATTAAACATATTACTATCCAATCACCCACATTATTTAAGTTTGAAACAGTCTAGAGTTTTAAGTGTCATAAGACTTCATCAAAATAAGGACTACTGCATCTTTCTGACTTTTCTTATACTTCTAAGGCTGACATTTAAGGCAATAGCTGTGTGTTAGACATTGACCAAATACAGCATTAATACCTTGACTGAGATGGTCTCTATTTTTTACATCCAGTTAAGATGACAACAAGGGTTAGTTTGAAGATTATCTGTAATAAAAATGAAGAGCCTCAAGTCTCAAACCTCCTTAAGGAGAATGGATTTGATTTCCCAAGAAAAATGTGTCTATATTCCCTAGTGGAGTTAATATAAAGCATAATAATTAATCCTCTCAGTAGACAATAGTTGCAGGTCTGTTATTTGCTTTATTGTATACAGGAACTCATGCAAAACTGAAACAGTGACGTGTGTCAGTTGTTAAGGAGCTCTTAGATCTAAAATTTGAGCTCAGGCCACAAGATCACGTGTACAGTAACAGTACTGACTCTTTCATACATTGTGACCAACAAGTTAAAAAATTGCTTAGGAGAGACCCTAAAATTAAATCCCACAAAATATGTTGAATCCATTTCTGACTTCTATGTTGTCTTTATACTTTTTATTAATAACTTACTTTTCTTTGAAAGCAGGAATAGAAAAAGCTGAATCTTGGTTAAAATTGCTTCGTTTTGAATAAATTAAAAAAACACTGGGGTTTGGCTTAGACTGAAAGATTTTTTTTCTTTACCATATGTTTATAACACTGATAAGAATTTGTTTCTAATTATTCATGGTAATAAATCTTTTTATTGCTGCTCACAAGGTTCATCGTTCTGTATATGAGCCCCATAAAAGTGCCAGCAAACCCCCCATATTAACATAATCTCAGTTTTCAGTGTTAAAGCCTAGGAACAAAAAGGGCATAGGTAAAAGTTCTCTTTATGTGTGTCGATGTGTTTGCAATTATTCATTACTGGCTGGAGCAAAAATCTGGATTTCAGTTCCAGTTCCAGACCTGGAGCAGAATGAACAGAGTTCATTGCTAGAACTGAGTTTTATTCTTGCTGCTGCTGAGTTTATTGCTTGTCTTGTGACAGTAGCAAAAAGCTTTAGCTGCGATCAATACACTGTAATCATCTTCACCAGTCTCACAGGGAATGTGGTTTCATGCTTAGAAGGTGAATTTGTATCTACCTGAGCGGTTGCTGTGATTTTAATAGTGAATTACTGAGGAAGGAAACAGAAGAGGGGGGTGGGGGGGCGGGGAGAGAAGCAGATTGATTGTTTGACCAACATGTTACAGGTTACATACAAAATCTGAAAATAAAGCGCCTGCTCGATTCAGGACAAAGTGACAATTTCTATAAACACCCAGTTCACAGGAAGGTAAATGCCTCCCACAAACAGCTCGCTGTGTTCAAAGGGCATTCCATATCCAGTTTGCATAGTCTCTGCCCAAGTAATCCAAGTTACTCTGTTTGGCCTAGGGCCTAGGAAATTGGCATTGATTTCATCTGAAAAGTGAGAGTTTTGGCTGAAGAAAAGTTTGGTGACATCTCTCAGTCTTGTTCAGACTCCTGTCATGTACTTCAAAAGGCGGATACAATACTATTTTGTCCAATATTTTCCTTACTGTTATATTTGTGTCTCCAAAGATCTGTGGGCTACGCCGTATAACAAAGAGTAAACTGCTTCACCAATCTTTTGGTGTCTGGTACAGAGGGCAGGTTGAGACAGGTGGGGAACAGACACTGACTGCCCTGTGGGATCACAGTGTGCCTTTGTATGTTGTCCCTAAGGATAATAACATGGGAAGGAGGAAAGGTTCAAGAAAATAAGAGTACCAGAAAGTCAGTTCTGTGCCTCCATCTGGAATTCCAGCCACAGACACAATGTCAGAAAATAGTTCCCAAATTAGTAATGGAAACATTAACTTGTGTCATTATTTTAAGACATGTGGTTCATAAAACATGGCTGAAGTGTTTGGTCTAATGATACATAAAGAAAGAGTGTCATCTAAAAGAGAAAGAATAAACTTTATAGAAGAAATTCCAGTGTAGAAATGCTGAATTTAGGAGGAAAATAATGGGGTAACTGTAGAGGAAGTAGGAATGAGAATTTTGTTCCACTGTTTCATTAGGAAGAAGAATGCAAACAGTTTGTTCCTGGTAAGGAACAGCAGCACTGTGTGAGGAGAGCCATGGCTCTGCAGACAGTGACTGTAGTTGTGTTCAACTCCATGCAACTCCTTCCGGGCCAAGGAACAGAGGAGGTCATGGATACTCGTGTAAGGTTTTTTGGAGCTGCTTCAGGTCTTGGTATCCAGGAAGCAAAAGAGCAGTGCTGCACATATTTAATGAAGGTATTAGACTTTGAGTAATTTTTTGGTTACATGTAGCAGCAATAGAGTAAGGGACTTCCAAAAACATTTGTCATAAATGTACATAGGGTTTTTGGATTTTTTCTTTTTTTATGAGGAACAGCCTATTACACTAGACAGGCTGGTATAGTTAGAGAAAATCAGATAGCAGTCTGAGCACACAGGTTAGGTCTTGTTCAGGTACAATCTTAAACTCTCCTGGCTGGAAGCACACTACTCTAACAAGGCACAATTATGTCTAGAATTCCCTGATCTCTTTTCTCTCTTTCATGTGGTTATTGCAAGTGATCACACATATATTCTTCTAGAAACGTACTTGTGTTTTGGAAGAAACAAGAGCAAAGCTGGAAATTCTACATGGAATTTCTAATCTTGGCCCTTGCTGTGAAGTTTCACCACACAGGATCAGCTGAAAATGCTGACATAAGGAGTGCGGTTGCTGCATCCTGCTTTCATCTGGATCTTGCCTCATCCTTCCCCCTTTTTTCTCTGCTGACGGTTTTCCAAGGAGGATAGCGTCTGGGTTCTGTACATGCAAGCACCTTTAGAGACAGTTATATGTGAGCAGTTCCTCTGAGAGCAACAGGCTTGGCCTTTGCAGGAATCTAAATGGGAATGAAGTTGCAGAACAGGCTTTCTGCTATCCATAGTCTCTGTAGACCAGACCTTCAGTAATTCTTCTTGTGAGAGGGAAAAAAAAAGACCACTTTCCAGTGAGAAGCTGCATCAGCTCTTTTGTAGCCCCACTGATTCCCTGACTGGAGGTTCCTCTGCTGTGGTACCTTTATGTGGGTCACCACCATCCCTTCTCTGAAGATGCTAACACCTTATCCCACTGTCTACAAGTAGTAGATGTCCCCTGCTGTCCTATACATGAGGTCAGCTTTTCTGTGTATTTTGAAAGGAAATAGATCTGTTGGCTCAAAATCATAGGGATTGATTCTTTTCAGCTGGCCACTTCCTTGTGGTTTTTCCAGGAGTCAGCTCAGGAGAGAGCTGCCAAAGTCCAACTGTGTGATCTCAAGTGCCAGACTGGATCATGAGGCCTTCCATAATCATTTGAAGTATTGTTAGTTAAATTCTGTCATAATTACTCAGGTTCATTAATATGAAAAAGGAAGACTTAAGACAATTTCTTTCTGCTTTTAACGGACTCACCTGGGTAAATGAAAGAAGGTGAAAGGTGCACGTATCATTCAAAGTTACTGCTGAAGTGTATAAATATCAGTTCTGTCATGTTTGCTGTGTGTACTTCTTGCAGAGGAGCATCATAACTGGGGCTGGGGACAGGACTCATGGCAGTGACCGGGAATGTGAGGGATGCCTTTCTGTCTTGCTGATATCTGAAGTGGTTACCATGGCTGTAGTCAAAATAAGAGACAGTGTCCTGGTGAGGCTGGCACACCAGACAGTTTCTGTGGTGTTGGCTAAAAAAAGCAGGATACCTAGTTTTGTGTCTGTGCTGTTTCTGAGCAGCAGTACCGGGGGATTGATGTAACAGATAGGCGGGTGACTGAGTTGTGCTGGCTCTCTGCTCCAGCCGGGCTCGGGAGCTGAGGGTGCACAACAGCGGTGTGTATCCCATCAGAATAGAGGGGTTCGTGGCCCCACTCCTCCGTGGGGACCCTGGCGGGTAAGCTGTCCCTAGGCTCACGTCAAGGGCTGATAACAGAGGTGGTGTTTGTGGAATGGCGGCAAACAGCACCGTGTGATGCGGGGCGCCAGTAGCCAACTCAGGGGACTGAACCCCGCTGTGTGTCAGTGCAGGCAGGCGGAGGCATGAGGAGATGTCTGGAGTGGGGTCTGGCAGCGCTCGGGCCGAGCGGGGTCAGAGCTGTGCTGGGGCAGGACAGGTGGGATGGCCCGGCCAGGTGGGGCTGGGAGGGGGCGGCGGCCGCCTCTGCTCCCGCTCCCGCCTCCCCCTGAGGGGCGGCTGCTGCGGCCGGCGCGCGAGCTGGCGGCGGGAGCCAATGGGGGGCGGCTGAGGCGGGGAGCGCGGGCCAATGGGAGGCGGCGGCGGCGGAGCGCGCGGGACCCGGGCGGGGGGAGGCCAATGGGGAGCGGCGCGCGGCGCGCGCGCAGCTGAGGGCGGGGAGGGGCGGGGTGCGCGCGCGGTGCCGCCCCTTTCCCGCCGCAGTGAGGAGCGACCGGGCGGCCATGTTGTGCGGGGGGAGGGGAGCAAGGAGTTGAGAGGAGACGGCGGAGGCTCCCTCACACACACGGCACAAGATGGCCGGGGAGCAGCCGCGGCTCCCGCCCGTCTCCCGGCGTTGTCCCCGCCGCTCGCACCGGGGACGCCCGGCGAGTGCCCTCGGTTCCACTCCCGGGCGCCAAATGGGGCCCGGCGCTCTGTGGGCTCCGGGGCTTCGCAGGGCGGCGAGCCGGGCTGCCGAGCCGGGCTGCCGACGGTCGGGCAGCAATGGCGCCGGGCTGCGGAGCGCTGCCCGCGCCGCTCCCTCGTCGGGCGGGCGCGGGGCCGCCCTTGACCGCGGGCAGGGAGAGCCGGGAGCAGCGCCCCGTCCTCGGGGCCCCGGGTGTCTGCCAGCGGGCTGCTCTTCGCCGGGTAAGTGCCGGAGTCTCCGGGCTCCTCATTGTCCTTTGTCCTTGGGAGGAAAAACAAAATGTCCTTGGAGCCGGGAGGGGGAGGGGGCGCTGCCTCCCCCTGCCCCCCGCTTCCCCCCCCGCCGGTCGCTGAGGGGACCTGCGGGTACCCTCGGGGACCCCCGCCCGTGCTCGACACCGGGCTGTGCTGAGGGGGAGCGGCGGGACAAGGGGAGCCCCGGTGACCCTCGGCGGCTGCGGGCGCTCCCTTCCCTGTCCTGCGGCACCCGGCGGGCTCCGCACGCCCCGTCCTCGATGCAGCCCCGGGGGGAGCAGTGGCGGCTTTTGGTTCCCCTGTGCAGCACCGAGCACAGGGGGGGCTGCAGACCGGGTCCCCCCAGCGCAGCGTGCACGGGGGGTATCTGCAAACCAGCCTGGAACTCCAATGCAGCAGTGCAGGGAGGGGGGAGAGGTGAGGGCTGTACGGCAGCATCACTGAAATGTTTAGCCCCGTGTTTGTGTAAAGAGCGTTTCTTGCCCGTCGCTGGTCGGATTGGGATATGTTTTCGTAATTTCTAAGAACAAAGACGCCATGTCCTTTTCTCTTAAAAATAAAACTTGGAGTGGTTTTTTTGTGGGGTGTTGGCTTTTAACTCTTTGTAAACCAGCAAGAGAGAAACAGGCTGCGGATGAGATAGATAGGTACTTTATGAAACAATAGAGAGAAATTGACTTCACTCGAGAAATAGCAATTCAGGTGCAGAAGTTTAAAAGAAAACTCTTAGGAATTGCGTGGAAATTTGATTTTGCAATTAAAACGGCGAAGTAGAAACTTAAAAGCTTGAGAAAAACAAAGCTCGGTCATGCCAAGTCTACAGTTTAAAGTTGGCAAAATACTACAGTTGTGATTTAGACGACGCTACAAAAAGAAAAGAGAGTTACTTAAATACGACTTACACGATAAGGAAACGGATGAGTTTGTGTCTGACATGGAAAGCCTTTAAAAAACATTTAATGGGTGTCAGGTTTGTTTTTATTATTCAGTTTATAGGTTTTTCAGAGACCTCACTGTTACTTCTCTTTATGAAACATTTTAATCGTCGTTTCGGTGTTCTGATAATTTAGAAGTTGTACAACACCTATTGCAAGACTTTCTAAAAATGCAAGTTTAAATGTAATGGCTGACGTTTGTTTTGGGTTGGCTTGCGTTCAGCTATTACCAATTTAAGGGTAAAATTGTAATTCTGAATGTATAAAATGCCTCTGTAGCAAAGCAAGAGGTAAATAAGAAAAGCTTTAATTAAAACTGGAGGTTGCGTTTAGTCGTATTTGTTGGATTTTAATGGTGTACGCTCATGCAAGGTTATAAAACTGTGCAAATTTTAAATCCTGCAGTTGAAGGTAAATCTACATTTTTTGGTACTTCCTCTGCAAATAATCTGTCATTGCACCAATCGAAGTTAGCCCTTTTTTTGCAATTAGAATTACAAGTTTCAGCAACCATTGGACTTCTGTCACCTTTATGCAAAGTGTTCGGTGTCTTTATTTTAGGTTTGGATTATGGTGGTTTTATAACCCCAGCAACAGTTCTGCAGCGTAGAACAGGTTCTGGCATACACACTTTGCCCTAAAGAAAGTTCTAGCTTTAGGTGGGTGTCTGCTGGATTTGTCTTAAGTATATTAGAGGATAATTTTTAAATAGTTTTGACTGGTTTCTTTCAACAGCTGAAAATAAAATAGCAGGTAATTGTCCAGAAAATAAATTACTTGCAATTCATAATGTGTTTTATTTAATAGTTCTGCGGCGGGTTTTTTATATTTGAGCTGTAGGGGTTTGAATTTATACGTTTTAATCCAGCATTAAAATGTTTTTTAAAATTGTATATTTACAGAACGATTCTACACTTCTAGAGTATGAAGTATGCTAATGATAAATGTAATTGCTCTAAAATAAAATGTTACGGCTTTGGTTTGTTAAAGGCAAGAAAAGTTGGCTAGAGGTAGTGCAAATATGGTGTTCCTTGTGTTAAAAGAGTATAGTTTAAGATCTTATTAAAGGTTAAAGCAGCTGAAGGCTTTCAAACTGTGTTCTAAAGGGCAAAAGAGATTTTTTTTTTTGGCAGATGAAGTAACTTAGGACTTAAAATTCAGAGAAGCTGATGACAGAAGCCATTTTAAAATAACCTTGCTATCAGTAGAGGTTTTATTTAATTTTGTATAGCCTACTTCTAGAGACTTTAATGTCGAAAAAAAAGTAAAAGGGCTGAGGGATACTGTGCGATAAATTACTCAGTTAAAAAAATCTTAAATTGGCATTTTAGCTCCAAGTCTTTCAAAATCAAAGTAATGGGAGACAGAAGAGCAGACTGCAGTTATTCGTGAAAAGCACAGATCATGCGTGTTGTATGTCAGTCACTCATCTCCAGTGGGTTTTTCTTCAGCCAGAAATGTGCAGCCACTCATACTTTTATTTTTAGAGTTCAGTTTGAAAGATAGTTACTGCAGTCGTAAGTTTTTTCTGACTTAATTATTATCTAAAGACTGATGAATTTCAGGCATATGACTTGTGCTGCTTTTCTAAAGCCAAATACTGAAAATTTCCATATTTTGTTTTTTCAGGTAGAATTTCATGAACAGAACCTTATTTCCTGACTGACTTCCAGAGGATTCGTTCCTGCCTTATTTTTCTTAGGTAAGAATGCTTATACCTTGTGTTAACATGTTCATTTCCTCGTTACTTTTTTGAAACTGGAATTTGCCTTTTTGCTACTCTGCAGATGGGATAAAAAAAAAAATCTCATTTTTATATGGAGAGGACACATTTTATAAATGGTCTGGACTTGTAAAAAGCTTTTCTTTGCAGTTATAGATGGACTGTCTTCAGATAATGTCATGTTTATGTGCTGCTTGAGTATAAATTTCATTTTAAGGCTATTTAATGAGTGGATTGTGTATTTTTTATAATATATAGATACATATATATATATATGTGTATATGTGCATTGTGTTTGGTGGAAAAGGACAGTATTTGCATATAAACTGAAGTTCTCCGTGTCCCGTTTTACCAGTGAAGACCTGCGTTAAACTTTGAAAATTATTTAGGTTTTGACTTAACAAGTTTGTAGCATTAATGTTTGGGGAAATTGTAGAATTTGTATATGAAAGTAGTGACCCAGGACTTCAGGGATTCATAGAGAAGGAGATTCTGGGGCCTGTTCCTTGTTTTTTGGCGACCTGGAGGGTAATGCTTAACGATAGAATATTGGTTTTGTACTGTTGGTAAAACTTTGGTTTGCTCAAAGACATTTCCTGTACATGTTTTCACAAAGTTTGTCTGTCAAAACTGTTAGGACTTAAAGAGCTCGTCTGTACCTTGTTTTCAGACAAACCTGTTTTTTTGTTTTTTCCTTTAAGGGCTATTACTGGATATTGTTCTTCCCAAGATTCAGATGACTGGTTGGGCAAAAGACCTTGAACAAAATTCTGTACTGTGCGTGCAAGGTATGTTACACTGTGTTGTGGGCTTTTGTTTGTTTTGTGTTTTTTATTCTTTAATTATCCTGAAAACAATTTTTTTTCAAAATAAACATTAAAGTTCCAGTGTTTTACCTTGTTGAATTCATTTTCTTTCAAGTAGTGCATTTGGAAATTGGTAGTATGTATGTACTACAGTAACGTTAATGTCTCCTGTATCTTTGAAGACTTTCATGGTCACTCACAAGTGCAACTTTTTAACAATCTGCAATGATCATGTTGACATGTGGTGCAGCCAGAGGATTGTCATCTCCTAAGGATATTATTGTCTAATCAAACCTCAGGGATGGTTTTCCTTAATTCAAGGTATCAGTTCATTAGCAAAGGACACTCATAAGCTTTGCCTTTTCAAGAATTTGTTTATACAATAAACTGAAAAATTCTGGTTTTGGTGTAAAATTTATTCTAAAGCCTAAAGTGGTACCCAGTTCTAATGAGGTATCTTGCTCTCCTCCTTCCAGTGTAAACAAAGCAGCTTTTTAATGGTTTGTTTTTTGGTTTTTTTTTTTTTACACTTCGGATTCTGCATTTAGGATCTGAGTAACGTATTGCCTTTGAGTCAGGCGTTCACCACTGTAATTAAAAGTCGGGGATCCTGTTTGCCTGTCTTAACTGGTTCCTTTTCACAGCCTCCCATGCTCATGTACTTCGGTGCATACTCAGGACCTCAAAGTGTAAGGCATCCTCACGAGGACGTGTATCAGGATTCCCAAAAATACTTTGGATGATTTGCTTTCTGAAGTTACATAATTCATCACGATAACCAAAGAATACAATTGTGAACCCCCACCTGAGTGCAGCTGGGGTTTTTTTGGCTTAGATGAAGCCTTCAGTCTATTAATGGAAAAGAGATTGTACACAATTTTCCATAAGCTCTACAAAATGTCTCTTCAGGTTGTAACAAACTTCTGTCTGCAGTGAGTCACTGCTGATGTGCAAGGTAGAGTTCAAATTATATTTATAGATATTGGACATGTGCCACCATCATGGATGTCCTGCAGCAAACACAGCTAACGAGCAAGGTGATATGACAGTGTGTTCCTGCAACTTCATCGTGTGACTGTCTGATGGCAAGTGTGAGAACTAGGACTTTGTGTCAGAAATGATCTCATATCTTAAGAACGACAGGTCATATCTAAAATCCCACGTAAATTTTCAGTTCAGCCATCAAAATCACAGATACTGCACACTCTGTTACGATGAGGGCAAGACCAGCCTGGGTCACACAAGTCTGATAATAGTGATGGGATTGAACCTGTCAGACTCAACTTACATTCCTCATACTAAATTCTGACATGTCTGAATCTGCAGTCTCTGACTGACCTGCTCAAAAAGAAAAAAAAGTAGAAAACTAAAAATTAAAAAACACAGCGCACAAGAGCAAATCTTTGCTGACCTGAGCATTTTATCATAACTATGAAATTGAGCACTTTGGTCTTCACGGTCTTGCATCTTTCCAGTATTGTCCTGCTGCTGATTGTGCTGAATAGACACTACAATAAAAGCAGCTTTAACTGTCCCTTTTGTGGGCTCTTGGGAGCTGCCTTTTCTTGCAAGAACAACTTGTTTTCATCTAACAGTGGCTTCACCTCTAGGTTAAGTAGACCTCAGTGGGTTAGATGCACGCTACTGGGACTTGAGGGAAGTTCCAAGTTTATGGCCACGCTGCAGCATGCTCATGAGAATTGAGGGGGGTCAGGAGATTCTCTCATTTTATGTCCAGACCCTCTCAGTAGAGGAAGCTGTTCCTCTGTGGGGATACAAGCCCATATTAAGTGCTCTCATAGAACAGCTTTTGGTAGCATTGACAGCGTACATGGAAGAACATGGGTGTGGTGATAGACATCGTCTTTGCCAAAATACTTTGTTAATTAAATAATAAATATAAGGGAAAACGTGACATCAGGTGATAGCTTTGGGGTGTCTGACCTCACCTCTTGCTGTAAGAGGAGATGCACTGTGTGAGGGTTAGTGCCAGTCTTTAGGGGAAGGAGCCATGGACTGTGAGGCCGGGCATGTTTTGTGTGGCATAGACTGCACTTCAGGTGTCTGTAATTTTAAAACAGAAATAAGCCATAGCTATTAGATTAGCTAGAAAAAGTAAATTCATGTTTATTTTTAAGTAGGGGATGGATTTCTTTAATCACCCAGGCTCCAACAGTTACAGCAAGTAGTCTGATTAAAAGATGTTGACATTAGATACAGGAAATACAGCTGTTAACATGAAAGGTTAGTTTTTTCAGCCAAGATGTATGTTTCCGAGCTCTGGTTTCTGGCTCGTGGCATAAACCTGCAGCTTTGGTGATTTATTCTGTAGTTCAAGAGCGAGTGTGTTTTGGATGTTAAAATTAAAAACCTAAAATACAGGGCTATATTCCATAATAGTGAAAAAATAACTCACGTGAATGAAATGTAATATATTATCAGCATCCTCCTGCTGTATTTACAAAACTCATTGTTGGGTTCATCCACTCACTTCCAAGAAGAGAAGTGTCACTACTACTGTGTGATACCACTCTGACAAACAAGAGATTCCTTTTGCACAAGTGTGCTGAGGTCAGAAGAACAAAACTCTGGTGGAGTCTCCATAACACAGTCATTAGAGGAAGGTGCTTTGTGATAACAACCATATTAAATACCCTCGTTAAAGTTTCTGTCAAACTGTGATAGCTGTATGCTTGCTCTAGAACTAAAGAAAACAGCAACCAACTTGAAAGCAATGATGGATGTGTAGCTGTACCATGAATTATTAAAAATGGCTGAGAACTGTAAACTGAGTCTTCCAGTCATTAACTTTACTTGTCTTCATATATTAAATTGTAGTTTCTAAGTGGCCTTTTTTAGTGAAATGATTCAAAGGGCCTGAGTAACTCTGTTTCCCGGTTCATATTTCCTGCCTTGGATCACTGGTGGATGCCTCATGGCTGATCAGAGTCCAGCAGCCATGTTGTGTTTCTTCTGAAATGGTGGATGGGCTCTTCACGGAAGTTCTGTGCTTCCATTTAATTGTAGCTGCTTATGAACATTCAGATACATTTTAAAATATCATTAACACATTTTTAAACCTCTAAATTTCACATGCCTGAGGATATTCTACATGCTTCTGCCAGTCTACTGGTGTATTTTTTTTCTCATTTCCCCTTTTAAAAGCTTTTTCCCCTAATAAGAGTTTCAAGTAAATTCCATCAACAAAAATTACAATCCTGTTCATCCCATCTTTCTTTCTACACATCTGAGTAGCTGTCAAATGGAAGAGAAGGATTTAGAGGATTGCACATTATGCTGTCACTGGATAGCTTCATTAATTTTTATGTATTTGAAGCTATATTTCAATATAAGTAGATTCTGAGAGATTACAAGAGAAGTCGTTTGCTTATATGCGTCAGGAGGATAAAGTTGAGTGGCTTATTTCAGGTAGTTGAAATTTACAGTAAAAATGGGGTTCATGAGTTGTTTTAGAGCTTCAGGTCTGTAATCTTGCTACCTTTGCTAAAGGTAACTGTGAATAAGAATTTATTGATACAGCATTTTCAAAGTCATATTTCCACATTTGGACCTTGCCCATACATGAGTAACTTTGAGATAGAGTAGATAATTTGTTCCACATAAATATCTTACATAATTGCCCTGCATCCAGCTGATACCTTCTCTCAATAAAAAGAGCTTTTTATTTTCTATTTGTGAAGGGCAAGTCAGTTTGCTTAAGCATGCTTCCGCTTGATGCCTGATTGATCTTTTTCAAGAACTTCAAAGACTGTATTTTTGGTTGTTTTTTCTCAATGAATTTGTGGACTGGGTCTGAATTTCTTGGGTTGTTTGCAGGTTCTTTAATAACAGGTTCCTTAGTGATACTTTATTTTTTTAAAATAAAAATAACTTACGTAGCACATGCTGTGAGCTGGGAATGCTTGGGTGTTTTGTTTGTTCGTTTTTGTGTGTTTTTGTAATAAAAGCTAATGCTTGGTCTTGCAGACCTTAAAGTCTATATCTATTTTATTTTTTAATTTATTTTAATTCAAGTGTTTTAATATCCCATTTTCCCTACAGATTTGTTGAGGAATTGATTTACTCACTGTAAGCAAAATAGCTGCTCTTGGTTGAAGCACTGGTAAGTTGTTATTCCTAATAAGATTTACTTTTTAGCTTTAAAAAACCCCCAGCAAGCACACATGGCTGTAATGTTTAAATAGCTGAAGGCTTTGTCTGAATACGTTCTGAAGTTCCTCAGTGTGTGGCCATGTGTGCGTGTGTGTTTGAGAAGAGCTCAGTTCAGGGGAGCCCAGGATCATCGGGCTGGGCTCTGGGGAAGGGAGCAGTCCTTGCACAGGGCTCTCCCTGTCTGGCTGCCCAGCACCTTTCAGATCTGATTGGAGTGCTGGCGGCTTCTGGTTTGACTCCAGATTTCACTGAGAACTTGCATATTGTACTTTTGCTTGTTCAGAAGGGTTTTGGTATGTAGATGTCTGTCTCTAGAGAGGTACTACACGCAATTTGGATAACAAATGATCTGGAAAGTATAGCAGGAAGAACTTGGCATACGAGCATCTCGTGTTGTCCTTATGCTTCTCAGAATCGTTGGGAGCCTTTGAGCATACAGTTACTGTCTCCTGTTCTACAGTTGTTCTGTTTCTGTTCTTCATTCATAAAGCTCTAGCTTTGCACAAAATGATAAATGCCAGTACAGTTTCCTGTATTTTTTTAAAATTAAACTGCTAGCTGATAGACTTGAAATCATTCTTCATATAGTCAAAACATAAAATTGTCAGGCTTGAGTAGGTAAATTAATTCAGTTGATACTGGATGAATATAGGGACAGAATTCTTTCCCATTTCTGTAACTAAAAGAAATCTGGTCTTAACCTTTTGTTGTTCCCGGCACATTTTGTGACTTTCTTGGGAGCTGCTTGGGGAAAGACTAAAGTCCTTTTGTCTTCCTCTCTGCTTAAAATTCAGACTCCTTGATTCTGCTTATTTAATTAGGACATCCATTGCATTTTGTGTACACAGATTAACTTTTTTTGGTGGAAGCTCTACTCCTGTAGCACTGTGCTTTGGAATATATGCTTTTCTTTTACAGTTTCTTTTAGTCTGACATGCTTACCTGATTGAGCAAGGCCTTTCTTAGACTTCACTTAGGTTGGGAAAATGTTCCAAAGTGCAAATCCACTCATTTTAGTGGCTAGATGACAGTGAATTTTAGCTGTCCCGTGGCTGTGTTTGTTAGCTGAGCCATCCAGCAGCCACTGCCTTCTGCACTGCCTCAGGTGCTGGGAGAGAAGCTGGTTTTGTACTCCAAATTCCTGTGCTTCTCTGCCACTCCATGGTGTGGAGACACATGTCGAGCCCTTCTGAAATGAGATCTGTGGGGGTAAGGTGCAAACCTTGCCAGGGTGTGTTAGTCTGGCCTCCTGCTTCTGGGTCCATTTCATTTCGGACCAATTTTATTGCTTGAGTTTTCAGTCCTGAAGCAAAAGAAGTAGAAAAAGATTACCAAAGACTTCATGGACTTTGAGGAATTAACTTTTTAATGTGTGTACACAAACTCAGTTTTGTTAAGTATTTAATCTCTTCTGCTACTGTGGTCTCTGAGTTTTATTATTTTGTTCTTTCCGAAGTCTTAAGCTATTTTTCCCACTGCAGGTGTGTCGAGCAGAATATTTCTTGGTATGTTTCTTCTCCAGCTATTCCTCAAAACTCTTCCTGTGCTATCCACTGATGCCTTCCTAGCCCCAGTCACCTGCTAGAATCTCTAAACATGTGACTTATGTGCCATTTTAATATTAATCTTCATGTGATTCCTACATATTTCTGTGTGCATTTTTGGGTTTTTTTCCGCTGGGTTGTAAATTAGCTATTGTCACATCTGGCTCTTTGAGGAGAACTTTGGCTTTTCAGTTACACACCGAGTAATTTTTCCATCCTTTTCTGGTTTACAATCCTTACTTAAAGGAAGAGATGAATATGAAACCCTTAAATTACTTAATTGACATAATTGTCTACAAAAGAAGTAGTTTCAAAAAGCAGTTGTGAAAGCATTCAAATGGTGGATCTTGAAAGATCTGGTGTTTCATCCTCTGGTTAACATGGTGTTTAGTTGAAGCACTGACTTTTAACTCTCTTTTTTAAGAGAAGAGAAATACTCAAACACACCAGGAGCTTTAAAGTTGGCATACTTTGCTTAGTGCAGTAAAATTTATTATTAAAAAATAATACCCACAAAAGAGTGCATTTGTGAGTAAAGCCACATCTTACCTGGAATTAACCTTGAAATCTGATGAACAGCCTTTCTTACCTAAAAATACCCAAATCTACATGAGTTGTGCTTTTGCTGCTCTGCTTAAGGAACTTCTAGTGGTGGTAAAAGCAGATTTAGGGCTGTTCAGAGCATTAGTTCCTGTAAAGATGGTACCCAAAAACATAATGGACTTAGCTGCCAGTAAAGGACACTTCTTTCCCCTGGTGTACAAGTTACCAGGGATGTCATTGAGAATAAAACTTTGCTTTAATGAACTTCCAAGTGTAAAACTTGAGGTTTGGTTTGCTCAGAACCTCATGCTGTCCATTCAGCTCCCTCTGTTGGAGTGAATTCCCTTTCCCAAGTAGGTCACCTTGTTTAAAAGCTTAAGCCTCAGATTTCATTCTGGAATCGTTTGTAAATGTATTGGTGTCTTAGGCGTGGGTGTTGTACATGTTGGGCTTCAGATTCACATTGGAAGGAATGCAGGGTTACAGTGGACCTGAAATGGCTGAAGGCATGGGTTTGGCCATAAGGGATGTCTCTTACTGCTGTGATCTTTTAATACAGCAACAAATAATTGCAGAAACTGTAGAGAAGACTTTGTAAACTCAGATATTTTGTAATTGTTGCCTTGAACCTTTAGGCAGGTTGGGAATGGATGGCGTGGAGTGTCAACACGTTGCCAGTGGTTTGAAGGAAACTTTGTCAGTGTTACAGACTACCCAGGTCCCTGATTTATCTGACCAAAATACAGTGCTTGGAAACCAAACCAGTGACTAGGAGATAATAGAAGCTTGAAAAATGGGTGGATGCCTAATTCATTTTACAGAAGGAATGGTAGACTCATGTCATCTAGAAAAAAACCCCTGGTTTTTCAGTATCTACCTCAAGTGTAGGATCACTGCATATGTCTTTATGGAGGAGTGTATTTTTGTAACATTGTTGAAATTTCTCAGTAAAATGTGCCTTAATTCATAAGTAAACAAATGCTGTGAAATCTAAAGCAAATGTAAATTTCACAAGTGTAGAGGCTGCTATTAATATTTTGGCCATTCCTGTGGCATCTTTTAGATGTACAATAACTTGGAGAACAAGAATGTGTTCTTAATTATAATACCTCATCAGTTCTGTTTGCTGCTAATTATTTTACAAGATTTAGAGAAGAGCTTAAGATGAACATCGTGGGGTTACTTGCAAAGTTGTTGGTGCAACCCAACGTAGGTGAACCTAGCAGGGAAATAGCTCTGAAATTGCTTTTGGCAGGTCCTGTGAGTGTCTGACCCAACTGGAAAGAGCCTTTTAAGGGTGATTAATATGTAACTAAATTACCCTTTTTAGAGGTGGGGAAAGTTGATGTCAGGAATTGGATTTCTGTATGTTAAGCTTATAAAAAATAACTAAACATTACTTTAAGGGTCTTATTTATGGGGTTTCCACCGTATGAATGTTAGTACTTCTGAGTGTTTGATTGTGACAATAATGGACAACTTTGTGATGGTTTTGTTCATGTTTTGATGCTTCAGCCCAGTCATTACCATGAAAAAATACTCAAAATTTTAATCCATCTTGAAATGCCTAAATAGATTTGAAATTAGTTTAGTGAGAGCTGGAATAAAAAGCAAACCAAACCCAAAGCAACCTCAAAAGCAGCTTAGTGCGAGGGAAAAACACCTTTTCAAATTATTTAATACATTGTCTCAACTGAGGATGAGTTGAATATTTGAAACAGAGCATTTCTTTAAACTCGAAAGTTCTGTTTCTGAAAACATGAATGTTCTGGGGTTGAATACTCCTACAGCTCTGCATGTTTCACAGTGCAAAGTGAAGTTACCAGATCCTATATTCCACTTCTACGTGCAGTACTTTCCCGTTGTATTTTAAACAAGGAATTCTATAGAACAGCATAAAACAGGATACATTGGTATTTGAGAAAGTCACACTGGGGCTTGTTGCAGCGCTTCCAGTGCTCTTTGCTTCGCTGTAACTGGTTATTTTGAGACGAGACTGGGGAAGCTGGGATGCCGAGGCAGAGACCACTAGATGGCCCCACTGGTTTTTGCTGGGCTGTGGGTAATTTCAGCATCCCTTGTCAGAATCTGCCCAGGATTATCAGGGAGCAGTGGTGGTGAACTTTGCTTTCAGACTAAAATAAGATGAAACCTATACATATTAAAAAAAATAAATTGATGTTGGGGTGCAGATACTCCAAATCATGAAGACCTTTTAAAACCCTTTTTGCATGTCAGCCCTACAGTCAGCATTGGTTTCAAAATGATGTTCTTAACACTTAGTAACTTCCTGTACCTCGGTTTTGCATGTGAGGAGGAGTAAGGTTTTATTTGAAGTAAATTGAGTTTATATTTCTTGGAAGAAGATAGGAGGATGGGAACATTGGGTTTGTATTTATCCATGTGGATATTGTTTGCTCTCTTTGGTTTGTCACTCACCTGTGGCCTTGGTTGCTGTTCCATGATGAGTGCAGTTGGATTATGGCTCAGGAGCCTTGCTAAAGGCAGCTAGTGTGACTTGTGACCATTTTCATCTGGTTTCTGATGTGTCCTTTCCCACTAGTAACTAAACCAGTCATTCCATTTGATTGTGTTTTTGGTGTTGCTTTGTACATCTTTCATGAGCTGGAAAATTGGGTTAATGTTGGTTTTCTTATCCAGAATTCCAGTAGTTTAAGATGGTGGAATGTCTTGTGTCCAGTCACCATCTGTCTATAAGAAACCAGTTTTCATTGGTTTTGATGGACCTGTGTCTTCGAAGAAAGGAGCTTGAACAGCACTTAAAAGTTTTGGCTTGTTACAAGAACCTTGCTGTTCCACTAAGCAATGTCAGCTTCAGGGGATGGGCCAATGAAAATGGTTGCAAGAGCAAATTTCTTAGATTTCCCACCACAGATTTCTTTAGTGGTTTAACACTGAAGAAATTTCAAATGGAATTCATGGATCCTGAAAGGATTCTTGGACTTCTAATAATTTCTCCCATTTTTTTATAGTTTTGATTAAACTTTTGTTTTTGATTCTTGAATTGATTATTTGACATTGTTTCTGATAAAAGTAGATATTGTGGACTGTGTAGTATAGAATGAAGCATCAGTTACATATTTAAATTATCTTCAAGGTACAGTAGTTGAATGTCTTAGTTTAAAAGCAATGATGTGTATTCCAACAGCATTTTTCTTCTAATTTTTCATAAAGAATCCATTCAGATGAAGAGTGTCAAAAGGAGTCTACGAATGAGACACCAAGATGGCAGTTCCACTGGGGATTGAGAGGTTGAGGAAATGGACTAATGCATGAGTGCTGGGATGTCTGTCCGAGAAAAGGATGTTAAAACGTGGACTCTGATGTTACTAAACCAGAGAAGATCTGGGTTGTGATCATCCTATCAAAATGGACTTTGCATTTGAATTAATCAGTGACTATCCAGTGATGGATCTGTTTGAGGACTGGGTGGCTAAATTTTCTTTTTGGGTTGTGTTTGCCTGACAAGCGAGTTAATTTGGTAAAAGATCTGTTGCTACCCCTTTAGAAAAAATGTAATTTATAAAGTGACTTTAAATAAAAGGTTTTGGTTTATTTCACACTTTGTGTTTGTCCTTTCTGGCTGAATATTTTTTATTGTGTTGATATTGAAGTGGGTTACATTTTTGGTATTTGCTATTAAACTGAGAAATACTTCAGCTAAGTGCTAAAGGCAAGGTAAAATTTTGTGCTATACTTGATATTAAATGTGGTTTTCATTTGCAAATTACGTTCACTTTGCCATGACTTCCAATGAATTTTTATTCGCTGGCTTGTTCATTCAGGTGCTTCATAGTGGTTTTCAGTACTTGGCCTATTGTCAGGGCACTGCTGCTGAACTTTGTGAAGTTATTTTAAGATGGAATTGATACCAATTGAAGGCTGAGAAAATATGACAATAAAGGAGTACTTGAATGTTTTGTGTAACTTTTTTAGGTATGTTCTTGGGTTGTGTGTGGGTACAGAAACTTTTCAGCAGATTTCCTGGACTACAGACTTCCTGAACAGTCTCTTTGGTCTTAAAATTGTTCCATGCAAGTGTCCAATCTGCTTCACTGCTCTTGCATGTAGCCTTAGTGTCACAATGCTGTGCCATGTGTTTGGTGAGAAAAAACTGAGTTATTTTTGATATTGCTACAGATGACATATTAACCTTTGCAAATGAATTTTAAAATGGTTCTAAATATTCAAAGTATTTCCTTACAGGTTTCTAGTAGATCTAATAATTTAACTGTGATAATTTCTTTTCTACATGTTTCACCTGAAACTCATAGTTGTCCTTGTTTGGTGTTGGTGTGGGCCATGATGATAAATCTGGTGCTGAGATAACCTTGAAATTATCTTTGAAAACCCCAACAAAATCCTGTTCATTGTCTGTGTTTAACCATTTGCCTTGCTCAGACCTATTTGGAAATATCCATTTTTGCCATGATGAGTTGCTCATACCTGTTCCATCCAGCCATTTTGGTGGCACACGCTTGCCCTAGTTTGGTTTTACCATGTGTTTTTATGGTGGAGTTGGATACTGGGACCATCCTGAAGGGTTTCTCATTCAAATGAGTGGATTTCCTTTGTGTTTCCAAAAAATGCTTGAAGTGGTCTTGCATTGTGTTTTTTTAGTTCTTGCAAGTTGAGGTGCAAGGAGTCTTCTGTGAATAATTGGTAAAGTTGAACTTTTTAAAATGGCGTGTGGCATTGGAGAATTCCTAATGAAACCCCTTGTGGAAAGAGGATAGATGGTTGTAGGAGATAAATGGCAGGTCTGTGGAGGAATTAAAGGGGATGGTGTTGGTTCTACTGGTCAAAGCCAATGGTTTTGGGCTGTTGGGATGCTGTGCTCTGGATTTTCCCATAGAACCCCAAACTACCCCATTGCCCCTTTGTCCTCCAGTGGTCCCCCAGTGGCTGATGGCTCTGTCTTGTGATACTTATGAATATGCAGGATGTCCTTGTGGTTTAAGGGGTTGGTTTTGGTCGTGGAAGACAACTGGTGGTCAGAATCAAGTGGTTAGGGGGTCACCTGGATCACCTCCATTCCCTTGGCGATACATCCTCTCAATTCCAGGATGTTGTGTTGGAGATGTCCAATGATTGATTTGCAGTTCTGCAGCCTGGCTATTGTGCAGCTTTAAAATTAATTTGTTGTGTTAAAATCTGTTAATGCCCATGAATGGGTTAAGAATGTGCGTTAGAAAGAAGCGGTTTGATGGTGTTGGAGTGACTTGACCATAGTGCCTTGGCGTAGCGGATGGAAATGGCGTGGCTGTTGGATTGGAGTTGTTGGGGAAACCACTAGGGAGGCGCTGTGGAGCTGGAGGGCAATCTCAGCTCTGTGGGGTTGGCTTAGGAGCGGGTGATGCTCCTGTCCCCTCCTGCCAGTGCCAGCGCTGGGGGCAAAGGGGAGAGCTGTTGTCTGGGGATTTTGCCACCAGACTGGGGGGAAGCTGCCCCTTGGGTGGGGTGACCCCCAGGGTGGGCTGTTGCTGCCAGCATGGCTGTGAGCTCCACTTCCATGCCTTCAAAATGGCTTGTAAGAGCACCACTTCCTGTCCAGGGAGGAAGTAATTTTAGCCCAGGCACTGAAATATTTAGCAAATCTTTAAAACAAAAGGCACAAATTCCATTTCTTTCTGGCTTCCAAAGGGTGCCTGAGCCACATGGGGTTAAGGTGCCCCTTGAGCTGGGGTAGTTGGAAGGAGCCAGGGCTGTGGGGTAGCAGGCACCCTTTAGGTGGAGGCTCTCTCTTTTTTTGGTAGAAATGAAGGGGTGGGTCTATGGTACATCACCTGAGTTGTGGGGTAAATGTAGAGAGTGTCAATCAAAGGCAGAGCTCAGAGCTGGGAAGGAGCTCTAGATGGCGGCTGTGCCTTAGAGAGAGCGCGCTCAGCTCCGTGCCTTCCCCAACACTTTACGCAACTTTCCCTAACTTTCAGGCAGCCTCAGGGGGCCCCCACAGCCCCTTGCCTCTCCTAGGCACTAATCGGGGGCCGAGCGGACCTTTTTCGGGCAGAAAAGCAGCTTTTGAGGGCTCCCTTTTCGTGCCTTGCTGGAAAGAAGAAGCCGTGGAGAGAGCCCAGGTCGTTGTTTTTCCAGCTTAGAAGCCATGGCGTACCTCCATTTTTGTGCGCTCTCCTAATGAGCTTTTTCCCCCGGACATTTTTGTACTAATTACCGCTTCTTTTGCTTTATCGACAGCATATTTTTGGGATTAGACTATATATATTTTTTTCATTTTCTGAAATTTGTATTTTATCGGTATAATTCTAAATATTTTGGATCTAATGTTTTTCCACTACCCGAAACTAATATCGACTTGGTCCTGGCGGCGGTGCATGGATCAGGTAGGTGAGCAATTAATAATAATAATTTTTAGATTTCTGCCGGTTTTAGTACTTTGATTTTCGACCGATTTGTGCTATATTGGGATGACGCAATAAGATACAGAGATTATTTGCATCCAGTGTTACTTTGGGAAAGTTTGCAGGATGCTCCTCTCCTGTGTTTATTCTCGGATTTTTCTTGTAAAAATGATTATTTGTTTTAAATCTCCGGTTTGCGGTGTTGATCAGTGCTGTGTATTGTTATAACAATATCATTGCAGCGTCAGGACTTTGTTCCTGATAATGAAAGCCAGTGAAACGAACTGGGACCTTACCTTTCTTTCAACTTTTGACAGTAAATACCTGGGCACAGGACTTCAAAGCA
Source organism: Cyanoderma ruficeps (assembly GCA_008694505.1). NCBI lineage: Eukaryota > Metazoa > Chordata > Aves > Passeriformes > Timaliidae > Cyanoderma > Cyanoderma ruficeps. Next base: position 5,938,528 of record VZDJ01000155.1, on the reverse strand, counting down.
AACAGACACCCCTGACCCCCTTTTAATATTTAAGAATAAAAAGATGATGAGAAATAAGGACAAAAGCCAAGGAGAGGAGGGTTCAGTCCACAGCAATGCATCGAGGTATGACCTATCAACTTTCTTTTTTTTTTTTTTTTGTAAAACCTGTGAATACCCTGTTTACTTTGACAGCCTTGGGTTACTGTCAGTGCTTAATAGAAAACATTTTACTGATTTTGCTTCCTTTTTAAGGAATGACCTTGAGATTGTTAGCATGCCACACCCTAATTTTTTTTGGTAGCAATTTCTGAAACTTGTGTTGTGACTTAAGGGCCCATGTCCTAGGCAAAAGGTACTGTACCTTTATTCAGGGCAGCCCTTGCCCCTGTGTGATGTTTTTCCAGCTTTTGAATTTCAGTTTTTAGGTTTTTTGTGCTGTGAAAAATGACCTTGTCGGTTTAGCCATTGCTGCATTGCACCATTTTACATACAAGGCAAATTTTTCTTTGAAGAATCTCAGAAGTCTAAACTTTAACTGAGGGCCATACAGAAGCCTGGTGTAGTAGTAAATTATAGTAAATAGGCACAAGAAAAAGTTACATGAATGAAAAAAAGCTTATTTTAAAATATAAACTGGAAAGTGCCTGTTTGTCGGATACCTCTTCCTTCGAATTTTATTTGAGCTTGTACAACTTTGATTCTGTGGAGGTATTTTAGAATATTTTTATACAATTTAACCAGACTATGTCCTGCTGGTGATGGCATTTTGTATCAAAAAATATACACTGGGACTATGTTAACAAGAGGCACCAAATGATTTGCTCGTTTTGTTTAACGTATTTTTGCTCAGAGTATATTTATTTACTTTTGTCAAGTAATGAGATTCTTTACGGATTTTTAGAAACTTAACCTTGATGTGGGAAAAGTATGAAATACTGAAAATGTTTGTTTGCTGGGGATGCAGAGTACAATTACCAAATCGCTCATTTTGTATTTAAAAGGTCGGCTCTTCCAAACATTGGAAATTAAACAATATGCATTTTTGGTTTTTAGTTTGTAAATATTGCTGAGTTTTGCATTCTGTTAATTTCAGTTGAATTTCAGCCTGTTTCTTTTTCTGTGGTGTTGTCTTCCTGCATTTTTAACCAACATTAATAAAAAAGAACTCTGAACTGTCTGTTGTATCACATGTGCTCTATGTGATGTTCAGGTGTTTGAATAGTATTCTTGATGTCCAGTATTTAACCTTCCCTTAAGCACACAAACTTGAATTAGTGTGGGAATATATATATATTATCAAATTACTGTAACCTTCTAGTACAAACTTGGATGGTGTTCTGGGTGTATTAAAAATGCAGTAATTTTAAATTCTAAAGTAAATATGGGTAAGATTGTTTAATTTGAAATTATTAGTAACTAAATTAGCCTCAGGGATTGTTGAAGCACTTAAATAGAGCTTCTCTAATAATGTAGTTTAAAAACACATCAGATTTTCATACTGTGCTTTCTCTTGTGTAAATGCTGCACACAAAATATTATGTAAAAAGTCACTGTTTACAAAAATTATTTATCAATTTATGTAAATTTTTATGCTTTTTTGAAGTGGAGATTATCAACAAGAGCAGCAATAGACATAATTTGTTGAGGAAATTGAAATTATTTTATCAGTGTTGGAAAGGAATTGGAGCTAAAATCTGAGCTGTGTAGCAGGAGTCCCACAGGGGGTTTTGTCCTTAGGGGTATGAGATTTGCATAGTGTCTCGTGTGCTTTTGGGGTTTTCATTGAAAGGTTATTTATCATAATTGATCCATTTACATTTAACACCTGTTGTGTGAGGTTACCCTTCTCCCCCTTCACATCTTTTTTTTTTTCTCAAAATAAACCTGCTGTGTATGATACCAACATACCTGAAGTGTGGGAACAGTCAAGCACAGGATATTTGCAAGTGAACCCTGTTGAGCTTATTTGTGAGCTATGAGTCAGCTCAATGTCATAAAATGGGCTTTACTTCCTGAGGTTGACCTGAAGTAGGGGAAATGATTTCTAGGAAGTAAAGCCACCCCTTTGCTGTATTGTAACCCAGAAATGCACCGGTGTCTGCACTTCACATGCTGCTGAGACCAGATCAGGATCTGGGGAAGTACCTGAATGTGGAAGTTGAACGGTCCTGGTGGGAGCCCTGGGTGGTGGAGGAGGTGGATGTGGCCAGGGCCATTCACCTGGGCTGGAGAAGGGTGTTGGGAGTGGAAGAAAATACAGTTCTTGCACACCACTGTACTGCCCTAATTGAGGATTTGACTCCCACTTTTCCAGTTCTAAGGAGATACAAAGGCCTGTGTGGAATAATCAAAAATGCCTGAGAATTGTCCCACAGCAGAGATTATTCTTGGGGAGAGAGATGGTGTTAACTCTTTGCAGTTTGTAAGCTGAGGGTTCTAAACTCCTTCCTTTCCAGGTGCCCAGCAACACCTGTCCTTTGTGCTTTGACAGTAAATCGAACTTGGAGCTGTGTGATTTCATGCAACTTTGCCCAACAGGGTAAAAGTTGCTGCAGTTCCTGCTGACCCCCACCTGTATGCCTGGGATTTGCACAATTGAACACAACCTGCCGTATTTTCTAGCATCTCCTGTGCTGCATGTCTGAAAGGCAGGTGGTGTGAAGGCACATCCATGGTCGGCCCTCATGGGAAGTGCAGAGGCCGGAGGCAGGCTGGGGGCCTCCCAGAAGCCCAGGAGCGAGTTTTGCAGGGATAGCAAGTAACAGGCGTGGGATATGTAGTTTCCCTTTGCCTCACTCTGTTACAGTTGCTCTCCCACCTTTGAATACCCGGCGTGGGAACGGTTTGAGCTGCAGAGCCTTGCTGCCCTAGAAGGCTGGAAAAGCCCTTGTGTCTGTATCCAGCTCTGGGCTTCTTTAGCATTAAAACATCCTTTTCTGGGGGAAAAATAGGTTGCGGTGGGTTAGCTCCCAGGCCGTTTTCTGTGCAGAGCTGGAGCTCTGAGGTCTGAAATGGCGTGTTTTTGCTCAGCAGCCACCTCCCAGCGCAGGGCTTTGCGCAGCACAACACCCTCGCCTGACGTGGCAGCCATTTTATGGAGATGTCGGTACACACGAACCAGCGTTTGGTGGAGGGAGAGAGAGGAGGGAAACGATCACGATAAGCCGCACAAACTGGCCCCGGTGTGCGGCGCTGGGAGCAGGGGGAAGCCCGTTGTCGGCGGAGCAGCGGCGGGGCCGGCGCGGGCGGGCCGCGGCGGCCGGCGCTGTCACAAAATGGCTGTTCTTTGTGCCGCACTGCTCGGGCGCCGCGGGAAGCGGCCGCGGGGTTCAAAGGCCGCCCTGCGCCGGCCGCGCCGCCATTGGCTGCGCGCGCCGCGCGGGCCCCCGGGAGCGGCAGCGGGAGCGGGCGGCGGCCGCTGCCTCCCCCCGCTTCCGCTCATCTGCCGGGCGTGGGCTCACACCGCTTTCATTTTGAGGGGTTTGCATTTTAATAGTCCAAGCTATTTTGAGAAGTCGCTTGAAAAGAAGCAGGGCTATTTTTNTCTTTCTCTCTCTTTTTTTTTTTTTTTTTAGATGAGAGGTATAGCTTTCAGTATCTTTAAATCACCAAAATTCACTTTTCGCTTTCAGTGTGCATTTTGCAACTGATTTTCGTTCAGCTGAGTAGAAACATTGAACATTTTTTTTAAAGTGCTTCAAACTGTGGGTTTCAAGTTTTTATCCAAGGTGATGGGTTATTTTTTAGCTTTTGTGGCCATGTGCATGTGCCCTGGCTTTCAGTTTCGTTTGCACCGCTGCATTCTTCAACAAGGAGGTTTTCTCTCTCCCTTTTTAAGCTTTAACCCTTGTGAAACTGCTCGGAGCCTTTTTTCAAAGGAAAAACGCTTGATCAGTGCGGGACACAAAAGGAATAATGTGCAAAGAATTCACACGAATCGTGATGTAATCTGTGTGCAGCACAAAGGAGATTGTTCTTGTTTTGCTTTGTTACTTCTGTTTCACATTACCCTTGTGAAGGAAGTGTCTCATCTAATTACGCATGCACAATCCTGAGGCTTTCAACTCCTCTGTTGCGTTCTGTGATTGCTGCCAGAGATGGATACAGTAATATGCAGTGCTATAAAAAGGGCTCACCAACTGGAAGAAGCTACATTTAGCTGTAATTCATTGTCTTCTGGATTGTTCTTTTTTTAGTTAAACATCTTAAGCTAATTAATCAAATTTTATAGAATCTCTAAAATGCATGACTTTTGCTGAATAAAAAATTGGAAAATGGGAATAAAGAGCTCACCTGGGTAATTCTGTAACCCAGTTTCTGTGGCACAGCCTGTGCTGGGGCAGGGGCGTTGCCATGGCTGAGTGCACGTGTGTGCAGACGTGTTCCCAACTCCATGAGTGCCTTCAGCCAAGGGAAGGTGACGTGGCTCAGATCACAGATTGGAGCCTGTTCCCCTTGCTGTGGATGGATGTTTCACCTGCTGCACTCTGAGGGCAACAGTTGCCCTTATCTGCACCTTCCCCCACTTCCTCCAGCGCTGGAGCCGAGCTGTGGCTCGGTGGTGGCATTTCTGAGAACGCAGATCCCGGCTGTGCCTCGGGAACAGCGCTGGGGCTGCCATAACCACACTTCTGCCTTCAAACAAACACTTCCATTGCTAGCTTTGACAGGGCTCGGAAGGAGGGCCAGGAAGGCACCAATGTTTCATTTTAGTCTCTCCAACTCGGTATAGAGATAAACCAACTCCTGTCTTTTGTTTTCATGTTTCTTCCCCCCAGAAAGTTGCTCATAGCATTAGCAGGTTATTTGAGCTGCCAGACTTGTCTCTGAGAAATTTTTATACTGGGACATCTCTTAATTCAGGTTTATCAGTGCTGGTTTTGAGGGGCAGGTGAGGGTATGCAGTGGGAGATGCGGATTGACCATGAGGTGAAGTACCTGAGACAGCGAGCAGGAGTCTAGGGACTGAACTGAAGCTTCTAATGCCATGGATTGGCTGCTTTTGAACTCAGGACTTTTGAACTATTTGGGGTGGGCTTGGCATGTAATTGCATCTCCTGATACTTAACCTGGAGGTGTGTGTATCCACTGTATCTTGTTTCCTGTTGCACACAACTGTCCCAGCAGGAATTGCAATGTTAAATTAGGTTGCTAAGTTCTGGAGATGGAAAAGGCTTCTAAATCTCTCCTTGCTCCTAGTTGAAATCCAGCTCAGGAAGGTGGTGATAATGGCTGGAGAAAGCTGTTCTGCTTTATCTCTCCTCTCCTTCAAAGAAAATAAATACAAACAGCACAGCACTGGGGGAGGGGATGGCCTGGATTACCGTTGTTAGATAGAAGCGGCCTTCTAGCAAAGGATGTGCTGTTCTACTGACATGGTGTCTTACATCAGTCTTTCCGGTGTGCTTCTGTTAAGACCGAAATGCCATGTGAAGAGGCCCTTTCAAAGTAGGTGCTGTGTGTATGTAAATCCCACCTTCACATCCCATAGAGGAGCCTTGAAATGAAAGACAAAAACCCCAGAGGAAGAGTTTACCCATAGTGACCTGTAGTGAAGTTTTTATAAGTCTGTCACACTGTTAATGCCTCATTTTCTTAGAGCAGGGAGTATCTTTTGGCTATAATGAGCCAAATGTTGCTGAATCTTTCCAAATGTGCAGTGGCTCATTTTGCATTATAGCTTGCACTGCTACTAAATTACAATTTTCAATCTCCACCTTCCTTTATATTTGCCTGTGGGCTGAGATAACCTATTCTGCACTACATGTGCTTTTCTGACCTTGACTAATAAGGGTTAAAAAATAAAAAGTTTTTAACGGTGATCTCAGATTCCTTTCTGGTATTGTGCTGGAAGTGCTGGCATGGCGTTTGATCTTGGCAGGACTCAGTGCAGTGTGTCTGCCAAGCTCCACAGACGGGCTGTGATGGGATGCTTAACACTTCATTGCTCACCAACCTTTACCCCAGCTGTGAATAAGGGTGTTGCAATGTCAAGAATCCACTGACTCCAGAGGACCCAAGTTCTTAGGAAAAAGCAGTGTTGCAACTATTTATGTTCTTTGCAAGTGTTATTGTTAGGTATAGATGACTTAATAGAATTACTAATACGTTAATTATAGGAGTCGTTTGCATCTCTCTCATGCGGAGGAATCTCTGCTTCACTACGGAGTTGTCACCAGTAGAGATTTGAATGCCATGTGCTGTCTGTAAAATTTAGGCTTAGTGATGAGCCTTAAATCTCTTGGTTAAAAACAGTTTTTAAGAGTCACTTGGAATAACCCCCTCAGGCTAGATCAGACTCCCTTTTTCTGAACTGCAGGTCACCTGAAACCATAAAGGAATTTCTGCACCATCATGTTCCTGTTAATGGGTTTTGGGTCCTAAATTTCCATATACACTGCATATCTTTAATCTGAGAGGTTTTAAAGGAAATTTATAAATGTTAAGGGAGAAAAAGCACCTACTTTTTCTGTACTAATGGTGTGTGCACGCTCCAGCCCCCTTCATGCACCCACATGTCCTTTGCCAATGGGATGCACCTGTGTGCAGAGTCCCCTTTGTGCTGCCACTGAGCTTCAGCCTGGCTGTCCCCGGTGGGACATGGCACAGCAGTGGCTGGAACTGGAACGGCGGAGGGCGCAGGGATAGCCCTGCCCGATGTCTGAGGGAGGTGTGCACCCCCGGGCTCCTGCTCCTCTCCTTGGCTGGGGGTGAGGAGCAGGGAGCTGCCGGCAGCCAGCCGGGGTGCTCCTGCGGATGTGGAGCCCGGAAATGCTTCGCTGCCTCCAGGGGAGGGAGGGATGGGCCCTTTCAAACCCTGAGCACTGCAATTGTTCTTCCCTTTCTGTGCAGGGAAAGGGAAGGATGCTGCCTTGGAGATTATCAATGGCACTGCTTAATCAACCAGACAGGTTTTCAATCCTTTTGTCCCTCTGCTGGGTTTTTTGTTGTTGTTGTTTTTTTGTTTTTTTGTTTTTTTTCTCTTTTCCCACTAAACATCCCAAGCATTTTCAGCCTCTGGCTTAAAGATCAGAGAGTGAGAGAGCCAGCTCTCCCCATCATGAATGAATTGCTCCTTTTGCTTGCTTATGCAAGCATGACATAGCGTCTTTGTCGTGGAGGAAAAAAAACACCACCAGTTTTTGGAAAGCCTGTATCATTCAGGATAGCCCAATGTGCTTTGCTGAGCTGCAGCAGAGCAGTGAGGGATATATTTAGCTCTGCCTTTGGCATTTGGGAGTCCTGTGCTGGGGTAAGTAGCAATGGCCAGAATAGACTGGAAAGCCTCACAGCCTAATGTAGGTGGGTATTTTGGACAGATACCTCTTGGGTGCATAATCCCTCAGCTGGTACAGCAGCGCCATGGCTCAGCTGTGCCTGGCACTGTAAATGTAACTAACACCCAACCCTGCAAGCTAAGTTTGCCAAGGTGGGAGAAGTGTAGATTCTTCATGAGAACTTCTCACATACCTCTTTAAGGGGAAGAAAAGAAAAAAAGTTGCTGATCATGAAGTGAGGTTAGGGAAATATTTTTATGGTTCTTTGAAGAACATGCTGGTAATCTGGAAGGGGCAGCCCTATCACCATGGAATTTTGCTGCTCCCCTTTAAAGCTGGCCTGGTTTTGGACAAATCTCAAAAATATTTTGAGTATTCAGAGTTGTTTGAGACTCACACCTAAACAGTATGAGCAGCCTGGTTGTGTTTAGGAGCAGCCTGGTTGTGTTTAGGATATTTTAGTTTCAGTTCCTGCTTGGAGACAGATCAATGTGTAAAAGTACCATGCATAAGAATGGAGAGTAGAGGAGCAGGAGTATTTTTCTTTCTTCCCCTATTTCTACTTTTCCCTGCAGGAAATAAACTGGGAAAAGCTCTTTCACCGAATCACCCTTCTCAAGGCTTCTCACTCAGCAAATCTTTGCCTTGGGAGACAGGCAAGCACCAATCACTTTTTAGTAGACTTTCAGAATAAAATCAAGTGAACTGAAAAAGCTAGGAATGAATTTATTTATCTTTAGTGTCACAATCTGTCCTTCACTTGGCTCTCTGCACACTCCATGTGCTGTGTCTGTATGGCCTTGTCTATGATTACTGTGGTATTCTCTCAGTCCTCTGTGGTACCCATATTATCTTTATCCAATGATCTACAGCTAGAACCCATCTTGTGTTCCTCTCCCTGGTTTGTTTAGCCTAAAGGTTAAATTTAGTTTAGTGCCTTTTTTACAGCTACCCTGTGACTTGAGTGAGCATATCAACACTGACAGTGCTTGTTTGTATTTACAATATATGTAAACATTTCTTACATGTTTATATAAAAACAGAATGGTTTGGGTTGGATGAGACCTCAAAGATCATCTCATTCCAGCCTCCCTGCCATAGGCAGGGACACCTTCCCCTAGACCAGGTTGCTCAGAGCCCCATCCATCTGCCTCAAATGCTTCTAGGGAATGGGACGTTGACAACCTCTTCCAGTGCCTCAGCAAGCTCACAGTAAGGATTTTTTTTCCTGATGTTTAATCTAAACCTACTTCCTTTCAGTGTGAAGCCATTCCCCTGTGTCCTGTCACTACATGTTCTTGTAAATAGTTTATCTTTATAATAGGGAATATCACGTTTATAGATCAGATATTCAAAGGAAATGTTTAACAGCAGCACAGTCCTCATCTCAGTTGGTGTGTTTGCCCTTTCTGTGGTTTGTTTGCTTATGTGTCCCACAGTTGGTGCAGGTCACTTTAGGAAGACAGGCCTGTTTAGTTTTGAGTTGGTGGCCTGCACTGGCTTTGCTACTCTGTGCTTTGGAGTAAATCTCAGGTTGGTTCTGCTGGTGGACAGGAGTGGCTTGGAGCAGCTGGCAGCCTGAAGAGCTGTGGAGGCACAGGAGCTCCTCTCAGGTAGTTGACTCTGCCAGACACCCCTGGTCTGGACCCTGCCATGGTCCTGCTGAGGCTAGTGGGGCTGTGGGGACAGGGCATGAATTTGACTGCTCATCCCCTTCCCAGGATCTATTAGATTGGAAAAGACTCCTGAGATCATTGAGTTCAAGCTATTGTTGCCTTGTCCCCTCTGCAATTCGCCTGCACTGCCAAGTGCAGTTTATTTCCATTGTTCCTGGTTACTGTTAAGGCTTGGTCCGGGCTGGGCTTAAGCCAGCAGTGATCTGCTGTTTCTCTGGGCTATCCAGGTGTGTTATCAAGATGCTGGGAACATGCAGGGTGAGGAGGGATGGGAGCAGGGAGGGGCTGTGTCCCAGACACCTGCCCGAGGCATTTTGGTGTCACTGAGCCGCGGATGTGCACCTGGGTGTCAGTTACCCACAGCCCTTGTGACACTGCGACCAACCATGCACAGGGGTTAAACAATAACGGTTCCTGCTGTCATCCAGCCCCTGATGTTATCCAGCCATGGGATAATCTGCCAAGGTCCTTCTTCAGCCTTCACAGGGTGGTTTTGCTGGTGCCGAATCCCTGCTGAGTTTGCAAAGCCCAGTGGAATGTTGCTGGATTCAGACTTGTTTAGATTCAAAACATTCACAACTGTTCCTAAAGCTGGGAGGAGCTTTGTTTGTGGGAGGGTCTTAGGTTATTAATCCTCCTTTATTTCCCTGTCTGAATTCAAGTTCTGTCCCTCAAAAGCCACATTTTAAACACTGGGACAGAATGGTCCCAGTTAGAGCCATTCCCCAGTCAGTTCTTGGTTTCACAAATGCATATTGGGGTCATTTTTTCAGCTGTCTCACACCTTCTGGAAGCATATCTACTGTTCTTACTGAGAGCTTATAAAATGATTTGCTGTTTGCAAAGATGGTCCCCTATAAAATGAGGTCATGTGAAATATCAAATTTAAAGTCTGGAGGATTCAGACACATGGTAATTGCCTTTTAAACTCAGATGCCTCACTGTAAAGGGTCTTATCGCTGCCTTTCAGCTACTTATTTCTTGGAAGGAACATGTCCTTCTTGGTAAGGAATGATTTAGTTTTGCTCCCCCTCAAGTCAGGAGCACATTCTTAGTTAAAATAGACTTACAGCCTGAAGTATTTCTTAGAAACCAGAGGAATGTATTTGGCTGAGTCTTTGCAGCTCTCAACTCCTTTTAGGTGTTTCTCACTTCAAGGAAGTTACCAATGGTCCATCTGTTGCTTTCTTTTGATGTTCATGGCTGTTTTTGGAGGAGGGTGATCTGGCTGAATTGTGATTTTGTGACAATTCATTATATCTTATCCCTCACTTATAGTTTAATTGAAAGCAGGTCTTGTTTGGATGTTTACTCAGGGGCATTAAACCAGGACAAGTTCCAAAAATAACTTCTGAAAGGAGGACTTAGGTCTCCAGGTATATACAGTGTTATGCCTTATTTGACATCTAATGTTGCTAATACATTATATTCTGTCAGCAGGTAGAAATGCTTACTGATTGTCCCAGTGACAGTTAGAAAGGATTATTTTATGAAAACAGGCCCTTCAGTTATTTTTTTTATCTGATCAACATAGAAGACAAACACATATTTTGCCTTGATAACAGGTTGTTCATTAAAAAAAAGAATTATTTGCAACAGCCTTCAAAAGGACATAACCACTTCTCATCTGTGTTTCTTTCCTTAGTAGGGGAAGCAGGTGTGCAGGCAAATACCTGCACATACAGATGTGTATGTCACCAGAGAAGTCTCCCTCTTTCCAGATGACACAGTTCAAAGCCTGGAAAAAAGAATTACAGTGTTCAGACAATGTTGTGGATAAAGCACATGAATTATGGCTATTGATGTGCAGAGAGCCTGTGTCCCCGTGTCCTTGAAATAAAGCTTAGGGCTTTGAGGAACAAAGAGCTCCAGAGCAGGAGGAGGACGCTAATTACTGTTCTGCCTCTAAACAAATACTGTCAGAGCTGTCTTGCCTGGGCTGTTAAAATTCCTTCCAGCTATTACTCAGAAATCCGATGGACAGAAAAACTGTTTTCCTCTTCTGTGCGTTCCTTGGGACATGGGACGCCAACATACCTCAAGAAGAGCCTGATGTTGCCACTTACTGTTGTGACAGCAGAGGTTTGGATGGCTCCCGATCCTGTTACTTTGTGGAGGCCCAGTGGGTTGGTGTTCTGCCGAGCCCTGCCCATGGACACATCTGTCCCCAGAGCTGCTGGAGTGCCATTCCCAGAAGCAGTGTGGCACCACCATGGGTGATGGCTGTGGCACCACCACAGGTCATGTGTGGGGAACCACCATGGATTATGGCTGTGGCCCCAGAGGTTATGGCCATGGCACCATCACAGGTCATGGCTCTGGCAGTGGAGGGCTGTAGTGGACAAGGTGGGGACTGTTGTGTAGCCCACAGAACAAAGGGTGTAGTGGGACACTGTGCACAGGGCTGTGCCTTGGGTTCTTGTGGATAACCTCTATCCATGGAAAGGAACAGCAAGGAGGGACTGGGCAGCCTGGAATGGCCGTGGTTCAACTTAAATTTCCAGCCCTGCTTGCAGGACAAAATGTGATAACCTCCTTCCCCTCAAACCCAGGCTGGGACAGTGAAACATCAGCCACGGGTGATGGCTGCCCCCGCTCCTTGCGGAAGGGAGGAAACGGGCTCAGTTTGTGTCCCCTCAGGCTCGGAGGGCCGCGCCCCCCGCGGTTCCCCTTCCCCGGGGCAGTGCCTGGGATCCATCCCAGGGCTCCATCCCAGGGATCGGGCACAGCCCCGCGGTCGCAAGATGGCGGCGGAGGGGCGGCCGTGAAATGGCGGCGGCGGCGCCTGAGGGCGCGCGGGTGCTGCCCCCTGCCCGCTGCCGGGCCCACATCCCCGGATCCTGGGATTTGTCCTGGCCGGGAGCGGGACGGGCCGCGCCTCCATCCGGCATCCCCAGATGGTAACCCCTGTGCAGGCGGATGTGAATGTACATATGCTTTGAGTTTTTTGCTTTGGGTTGTTTTTTTTTGTTTGGGTTGTTGTGTGGGTTTTTTGTTTTGTTTCCAGGTGTGGGTTTTTTTGTTGTTATTTTTTTGTTTGTTTTGTTT
>VZDJ01000155.1:5753940-5926524 GCA_008694505.1 Cyanoderma ruficeps | reverse complement strand
TTTTTGTGGTTTTTTCTTTCAATTATTTCTTCCTTGAATCATGAAATCTGAGCAAAGCCTTTGATGTACTTTGTTACTTTTGTATGAAAGTAGGAAAAAAAATAAAAATCTGTTTAATCCCTCTGCAAAGTTTTCCTGACTCTTCTTTCATAGTGTTCTACCTAGGTGAATCCTTAAATATCACAAACACATGCAGCTGCCAGTGGAAAGCTGACTGGGAAAGGGGTGCTCCTTGTTTCAAAAGTTTGTAGCATCATTGTCACTGTGTTTTTCTTTGTGGCAGTGGGGTTTGAATGCTGCCTTGCCAGCGCATGTGTGATAAGGTGTACTGAGATTTCAGTTTGGTTTTGGGATCTTAAAATTAAAAAAATATATATGTTGGGAGTGATTGGGCAAAGGTATTTGAATATTTCAGGCACCTAAAATAGTTTGGCCTCTCATTGTTTTGCTGAAGAGCCTTTATTTAAGGGGATACTCTGTGAGTTAACCCATTTTTATATAAAGATACTAAAGAAAAAAAAAAGTAACTACACTTACTTAGTGTTCTGCTCTCCCATTATTGGCTTGAGAAATGCAGTCTGTACAGCACTGGTATAATCCTTTAAAGAGGAGCTGCCCCAGCTACAAGCCCATATAAGCTTTCTTCTGCCCTGTTGCTGAATTCATTACTTTTGCAAAAGATATATTTAACATCATTCATGATGTTATGGGTATAGTGTTTGATATGGTCTCCTCCAGAAAGTGGATATTATTTGGAACCACTGGCCACACTAGGATGCAGTGGAGAGCCATGCTGGAGCAACTGCTTGTATTTAATATAACAAGATGGTCTCTGGATGCTGCAGCTCCCACTGTACCTTATTCTTCCTCACTCCAAGACAGCCAGATCCTCCCCACAGCACCTGGTACTGCTCATGCTTCTCTTCACCTACCACCACTGCTTTTGTTCTGGATGAGCAGGAGATCCTGGACAGGGATTTTTGGGGCTGCACTCTCACCCATGTTCGTTGCCAGTCCTGGGAAGGAATCACCTCTGCTGCAGAATGCCAGTGTGGGGTGTTTGGGCCTGTAGGGTCCACACTTCTGTTCAGGCACTTCCAAGGCTGTTGTTGTGGCTCAGATATATCTCAGGTTTGCTCGCTTGGTATTTCACAGCTGTGCCAGTGCAGTTAAAATGTAACCTCTTCTTTCTCTACCATCAGTCACTCGGCATCCGAAGAAGCCTCTGGCTCTGACTCTGCAAGCCAGTCTGAAAGTGAGCAGGGCAGCGAGTCAAACAGCAGCTCCGAGTCCTCTGAGAGTCAGTCTGAATCCGAAAGTGAATCAACGGGTTCCAAATCCCAGCAGACCCCTCCTGAAACCAAAGAAAAACCAGCCTCTAAGAAGGAAAGGATAGCAGATGTTAAAAAGGTATTACTCCTGCTGCTCTGCACAGACGCATTACTCCTGTACTCACCATGGAAGGTCAGACAGCAGGACCTCAGTGGAGCTGTGCCCAGGTTCCTGGCCACTTTGCACATGGACCAAACAACCTCTGACCTCCAGTGTCCCCAGAGGCTGGTCTGTGTGCTGGAGCCCTGCTGGTGTGAGAGCAGGAGCTGCTGTGTTTGTGGAACAATCCCTGGACACCAAGTAGATAGTTACAGGGCTGACTGTGCAAATGAGGGACAGCTGCCTGTCATCAGCATGATCCTGTCATTTCATCGTTTCTCTCCGTCTTTCCACTCCTCTCTCCTGTCTCTCCCTCAGAAGATCCCCCTGTGATAAACAATCAGGAAGGTTTGTCTAGGGTTTGAAGTTTGAACCACTTTGGGTTTTTTACATCACTCTTCCTCTCAAAAAAGCATAGAAAAAAAAGGGGGGAGGAAGAATAAAAAAGTTATTTAACCTCCATTATTTATGAAGTCCAGAGCAGTGCTTCTTTGTTGTGTTGTTTTGTTTTTCTCTCCTGCAGCTTCCCAGCTCCTCCCTAGCAGTACCCCTCAGATAGCCAGGTTGTCCCTCCACTTGCTGTCCAGCAGGAAAGGGGATTGTGGGTGTTGCTGCATATGATAAAACCCTCTGCACCCCCAGGGCAGAAGCTGCACCTCAGGTACCTGCTTTACCTGAGGGACAGAGGCACCTGAGTAACACAGGGCAGTGTGAGGTGAGAAAGAGCAACCCAGATACCATTTGGAGACAGGAACTCAGTGAACTGAGTTTGCTTGGAAGGAGAAAATTCTGGTTAGGTCACCTTGTTTGTTTGTGATGTGTAACCATCCTGTTGTTCTTAGCCGTGGGTTGCACTGGACACACTTGCTTAAGAGTGAGTTTTATGGAGAAAGGTGCTATGTGTGTAAAGGATAAGGAGGAAGGAGAGTGCTTCCAGCCTATGCTTCCCACAGACCTGCCAGGGAGAAGTGAAGGATTTTGTTACCAGCTTCTCCCTTCCACAAAGCTCCAGGCTGCTGGCTCAGGTCGTGGCTAAACCCTCCAGTGTTCGGACTGGCAAGGGAGGATGAGTTTATAAGGCAGTTGTGGTAACACCGTATTAAAATTTGAGGTTTATTGTTGATAAGTGGGCACCAAAGGAAGTCTTCTCTCCCTCTGAAGGATTCTAAGAGCACGTCCCTAACAATAAAACTTAACATTATCCTGTGAGGAAGTGCATCCATACACAGGGTGATAATTAGCATGGATGAAACATGAAAAGGTCAGGACACCCTCTAATAAGAAAGCCTCTCCCTTCCTTAATTTCTCTGTTAATGGGTGTCTTCCTTAGCTAGGTGTAACCTAGGCATGTTGATACCTCTTCCCCTTGAATAACTAATGCAATTAATTATATTATTGTTTATTTGGTATTTGTTTAGATACACCCATGAAGGCGAGGTTAATCTGTTGCAGGTGCTATTAAGATTTGTCATGGAAGTTGCTCCCACATTCATAACCCATGCCATTTAATACATGAAAAGACAAGTTGTTCAAATGGTTTGGGGAGCATTAAATTTGAGGGTTTACCCTTTCATGAGAATGCACCTCAGTACTTGCATGCTCAACAGATACACACTGTCACAGTCTGTCCCTTATCCTATTACTCCTTTAACAGAGGCAGAGAAATTGCTGGGCTGCAGCCTTGGACCATCATGCTCTCAATCCCACTCACTGCTGCATGTGGCAGCGTATTTTGATTTCCTTTTCCTGCCAGTGGCTTGCAGAGATATTTGAGAATTGGAGGGAGAGAGAATCAGAAGGAAATGAATTGATGTAGAGAACTAAGAGCTCTGCTGAGGGAGAGAGGAATTGCTCGTGTAGGAATTTGAGAGGTGTGGTGGTTTGTGTCTGTCCTGTAAATTTTGTGTCCTGTGTCACCAACACAGCTCTGCATTCATCCCCCTCAGGGCATCCACTTCTGTGTCCCCTTCTCCTGCCCATCCACAAGAACAATTGCATGCTCTTATACACAGTGAGGTGAACTGGTGAGGGCCTCATTTTACAGCAAAGAGCACAACCATTCCCAGCAGTCACCTCTGCACATCCATGTGTCCTGCGCTGCCAAACCACATTCCCATCAGTGCATTCAGGAGAGGAACCAGCAGCCACTGCCTTGCCTTGCCAAAGGACAGGGTATCTTGCTCCATTTGCCATCCAGACTGGGGCATAGAATTCACCTTTGAAGCTGCAGCTGACAATGTCTCCAGGCAGCTGGTGAGGCATTCCACCAGGAAAGGAATTGTGCTGGAGGCTGTTAGTAACAAAGAATTGCCCTGTTGGGTTAAGAGGTCTGTTCATTCCAGGTCCAAGGTTGCCTCCATTCCTTTGGCACCAGTGCTGGTTACTTCAACACTGTCCTTTACCCTGAATGGAGCCTCTCCTGAGGTGGAGAGTGATTTGTTTCTCAGTGAAAAGATGGACCATTGTAAAGATAACACTGAGAAGAACACATGCTGCTTTAGAATTGTGCCAAATAACCCAAAATAATAATAATATTTTTCAGCCAGTTTTTTAAACTGTCCATCTACTGGTTGCTAATTCCCTTATGTTTTTTTGTTGATTTTTTTTTAAGCCACCATCAAACTTCTCTAAAATGTCAAAAATAATTGGGGTGAAGCAGGCCTTCTGATGGTCTGTTTATTTTGCAGATGTGGGAAGAATATCCTGATGTTTATGGGGTTAGGAGGT
This sequence comes from Cyanoderma ruficeps, assembly GCA_008694505.1. Lineage (NCBI taxonomy): Eukaryota > Metazoa > Chordata > Aves > Passeriformes > Timaliidae > Cyanoderma > Cyanoderma ruficeps. Next base: position 5,922,366 of record VZDJ01000155.1, on the reverse strand, counting down.
CAAACCGAAGCAGACAAGAACCGTCACGATTTAATATAAAAGATGAGGTAAGGAAAAAAAAAAAGGATGAGGGATCACTGAACATATAAAACCAACCAAACCCAAACAGGAAAGAGAGGTCTCAACTACATTGCCTTGTAAACACTGAGTCCCAGCTTGGTGCATGGATGTTGGAGCTCACAGTTGAGGTCCCAGTCCTGCAGCTGCATCCTTGGCCTGAGACCTCTGGAGTGAGCGGGACACTGCGTGAGCTGAGATCTGCATGCACCGATCTGATTGCTGGAATGGGGTGTAATGCAGGTCATGCTCTGCTGTACGAACATCCTGGAGAGGAGTCTGTGTAATTAAAAAAAAGCAGAATGAAACCAAAATGCAACACAAATCCAACCAGGAATAAAGGAAAGTTCCCAGAAACACCTCATAGCCACAAAACGATCATTGTCCATCCTGGAATGGATCCCACTAATAAATGCATTTGTGTGTGTGCAGCTTTGTGACACATCACTTTTCTTTGGTTGAATATTGGGGAGTCTTTTATACTTCAGCTGAAGGTGACAGTGGTCAGAGCCTGGCAGCCAAACCTTCTAATTCTTCCTGTTTCAGAACATTCTTGTTTTTTTGGGTTTTTTTTCCTGAAGATGTAGAAATTAGGTGCAGCCTTCATTTGTATCCAACAGGTTTTCTGCATGGAGCGTTCCATCTGCAGGTCTTCAGGAAGGTCGAGTAGCTATATCAGGGAGGAAAGAGAACCAGAGAGGGGCACCTGTGAAGAGCGTGGGGCTTGGGGCTGGGAATCTGAAGATAAGCAGCAGACTTTGAGCAGAGCAGGAGCCCAGTGATGCTCTCTGACTCAGGCTGTTTGTGCTTCCCCACCAAGATGTGTGTTTGGATGCTCTAGGGGTCACACGCAGGTCTCCAGCTCCTTGCTCTGGTGCATTATTGCTGAGCCTCGGTGGCACCCCAGTGCCACCAGCTGCCACCCAGACTCCTGTGCTGGCTGTCCCGCAGAGCAGAGGTCAGGAAGGGGCTCGGGGTGCACCATTGACATAGCTTTTGTTTTCCTTTTCAAGTTGGCAGAGGCTGGGCTGGCCGGCAGCCCCTCTGTGCGATGCCCCGGCATGCACTGTGCCAGCAACCTCACACCCACCCCAGAGCTCCGCTGCACACCCCCCTGCCCTCTTAGGGGCCCAGGTAAGTCCCTTCTTTTTTTGTTTTACAATATTACGTGGTTTTGCAAATGTTGTTTTCTTTTTCAATATCTTTATTTCCTACTACTTACGGTAAAAAAAAAAAATTAAAAATCTGAGATGCAAAAACTTTGCTATACCACAAAATATTGTAAAAAACAAAAAACCCCAAAGGTCCTCCAAATGATTCCCCACTGCAACTTCTGTGAAACAGCTGAAATTAAAAAACTGGAGCACCCCCTCACCCCTCTCTCCCCAAAGCAACACTGACTGGTCCCTGCAGGTGACTCCCATCTGCAGCAGAGTCCGATGGAGGGTGTGACCTGTCAGGAGCACAATGCTGGGTCCTCACAGAGAGCAGGAGGACATGGAAAGTCTTGCTTTTGGAAGATGCCGAGAGAGGAAATAACGCAGCTCAAGCCTGTGTGGTGCTGAGCACTCCTTGCTGCTGCTGGAGGAGGCAGAAACCCAAGGCACGTCTGAAAATGATTTTTGCCTTCGCAGGGTTAATCCTGTCACCAGTGACCTGCACCTCTCTGCTTGCTGCTTGGGACTTCCAGCACAGTGTCTAGGGGCTTGTAATTGCCTTCTTCCCTAATGCTTCTCTGCACATTAGCAAAGAGCATCGTGCAGGCAGTGTGGCAGGCTCAGAGACCAGAGCAAGGATGAGCCATCCCAGCCCCCTGCACTGCCCCGTGACTCACCTGCACGGGGGAGATCGCAGAGGTGGAGGTGATTCAGGTTTTGGCGCCCTGCTCAATCACTGTGTCCTCTGAGGGCTGCACTCTGGGTAGGGTTATTTGTGTGTTAGAAATGGTTACCTTCTGAGGATTTCTGGGCTCATTGTGTAGGTGTCTGAGGTGCAGTCAGGGAGGGTGATAACTCATGATCAATACCCAGGCGTGGGCTGAGCCTTCAGGGAAGCGAAAGCACAGCTTTGCATAGGAGCACAGATCTGCTCAGAGGCCCAGAGCTGTCTCCAGGAACAAGAGAACGTGTGAGGGTTTTAGTAAAAACACTACTTCCCCAGGCATTTTCTTTGCAGTTAATAAATCAGCTTCAGGTTTCAGCCAGGGAATTTGAGATGTGCAGAACCAGGTGCCTTTCAGGGTATTTAAATTGAAAGGAGGGAGATTTAGGTATATATAAAAGAAATTCTTCCCTGTGAGGGTGGTGAGACCCTAGCACAGGGTGCCCAGAGAAGCTCCGGCTGCCCCATCCCTGGAAATGTTCAAGGCCAGGTTGGATGGGGCTCTGAGCAGCCTGGTCTAGTGGAATGTGTCCCTGCCCATGGCAGGGGGTTGTAACTGAATGATCTTCAAGGTCCCTTCCAACCCAAACCATTTTATTATCATTTCATCATTCTGTGATTCTGGGGCAGTTGCGGAATAAATGTGCCCCAGCCAGACACAATCTTTCTACTATTAAAAAAAATAGTTTCAGATTGAAATTGGTGACAAATGTATTTTTTCTGTCAGAGAGAAGCCAGAAGTCACGCACCAGTGTGTTCTAAAAATACAGCTGGTTTTCTTATTGGAAAAAAAAAATTTGCATTTTGGTCAATGCTTTGCCTCATGTATTTGCTGAAAATTCAAATACTACTGGTCTCAATGGGAAAGAGAAGTTCAGCAGACATAAAACTAACCTGGTGAGCTGAGATTCTCCAGCATTTCTGAAGCACTAGAGTTTGGTCTCTGGCTGTCCTCTGTGCTTCCTTAAACAAGGAATTTACCACCAGGAGACATGAGGGAGCAGGGAGGAGAGGCTGAGGAGCTGCAGCATGGTGCTTCCCAGCACTCCATACTGGGATGGGGAGGATGTGGGAGCACAAAGCAGGCAGATGATTCAGGCTGGGGACTGCCTGTGTCAGAGGAGATAGGGCTGGGCTTGACACCATCCAAAACAGACAATGCTCTCTTTGAAAAATTTAAGAGAAGGTGGCTGAGCTGCAGTCACAAGTTACATTTTTCAAGGTAGAAGGGTGGAGGAAAAGTCGAGTCATCTAGAGATTATCATCAGCTTTTGTAGACACAGTGACAGAGCAGGGGGAGAGAGTGCAGGCATTAGGAAAATGAACACTAGGAACTTGGAAAATGGGATTTTGGCACAGAAGTGGAGTTAATTTCAAAGAGCTAAAGGTTGTATTTGGTTTTCTCCCAATGTGATCTCTGACGCAGAGCAGATGAGAAATCCACCCCTCTTTACTTGTGGCTTGCCAAAAGGCAGCAAAAGTAAACGTGCACTGAGGGGCAGCTGTTAAAATCATGCCCAGTTGGAATGGAAAAGCTTCAGAAAGTGGATAAGAGATTAAAATAGAGAAGAGGAAAACTGAGGACTTTTAAATTTTGTGTGTCAAAACTGAAATCTGTGGAATGCTTGGCTTGTGTTGCAAGGGTAGGTAGGGGCTCTCCGTGGTGTTTGCCAGGCACTTGCTTCATGATTGCTAAATGAGACAGGGATTTCATGCAGGGCTGTGAAACAGGTGGATGAACACGTTTGTAGTGAGATATGCAAAAGGTGTTATTGTGCCACATGCAAATCTGACACCAAATCCAGGAGAGGTCGTGGTCAGACATGGCATCCAGTATTTTAGTGTATTTTAGTGTATTTTAGTGTATTTTAGTGGATACACTGATGCGAAGCAGGAGTTTCTATGGGTGGAAGGAAAGCTGGAAAATGGGAATGAAGGATGCATGTTGCAGCTCACACCATTTCACAAGGTCCTTGTGTGCACAGCTGTGTGAGCTCTGTTCAGGAGGGCAGTGGGGTTGTCACAGGATGCAAACTGTGGTACCCATGGGGATGGACAGACAGTTCCTGGAGCCAAGGCTGAATACTGTGGCAAAAAGCAGCTGGAAGTGGATGATTTCCAGTAAGTTTGTGGAGCAAGCAATCTTGGAGTCTACTTCTGTCATTTTAATACTTCTTTAGAAATCTCACGTGGGTTTCTTCAGTTTTGTCCCTGCCTATTTGTGTTTTCTGGGGGAGGCTAAGGAGAAGTCATGTTATCTGTGTGGTGATCTGTTTTCATGGTTGACTAGTTTTTATGAAAATGGGGTTGTGTACAACCAGCATAAAGAGATTATTTTAGCTATCTTGGTCTGTGGGAATTTATGACACCCACTTTTAAAATGACACAGCAAGTAGTTAGAATAGCTCTAGATATATTTAGCCAAGAGAGATTTCACTGGTGGAGGCTGTAGGACTAGGAGGAAGGAAAGCAGCAGGACACAGCTCTGACCCAGTAAGGTCCTTGGTGACTTTTGCTGTGGGAGAAAAAAAACCCAACAGCAAGACAAGGACACTTTTGATGAGAATATTGCCTTTTTATGACAATAGTTTTATTTCATTCCTTGTAGGAGGTTTGTGCAGTGAAGGCAGAGCTCATAATGCATTTGTTGGGATAAATTCACCCATGGGTTTGCAATCCCTGAGGGGCTGCACACACTGCAGGTCTGCCTGGGCACTGCTGCCGTGGTGTCTGTTGGGCACTGGGGGTTGGTGCTGAGGGGTGGATGAGTCCTGAGCTCAGGGACTTCAAGACAGGTGATGTTGCAGAGCACTCCAGGCTTCCTGCAGAGTTTTCTTCTTCACACTGAGGGCAGAGCAGCAGGACTGAGCAGCTGAGGTGTCTGTGCTGGGAGGAGGCTGCTCTGCACCCAGGTGTCCTCCAGGCTGCAGGGAAAGGACCCTGGCTTAGACCACAAGTTTCACTTGCATCCTTCAGGAGCCAGCCCACAGTGAAGCCTACAACTTGATTTTCTTTCTTTTCAATTAAAGGCAAGTAGTGAATCTGAAAATGAGAGCCCAAAAAGAAGACGCCAGAAGCAGTTGAAAAGAAAGTAAGTTTCTAAGGAAAGGGCTTTGAGTGGTGATGCTTTGGTTTATTTCTCAGAACATTGGAGTGCATTGGATTGTTTGCTAGGAGTTGCCAAGATGGTCAGCTTGTAAAATAAGTACTTTAATAATACTTTTGATTACTAAAATTGAAGTATAAATATGAATCTATAGATGGGGTGCAATTTTCCAGCTTTTGTTTGTATTTTCCTGCTATGTCTGAAAGCATCTGAATGAGTCACGTTCACTTTCTGTTGTGAAAGTCTTTCACTTTTCCATCAGGTTACTGATTCTCCTTCAGACATACATAAAACAATTTAATCCCTTCTCCTCCCACCCTTTTTGATTAACTGAGAATAAAATACCAAATTATTATCCTCTTTTATCTTTTATAACCCTCTGTTAAATCTAAAGAACTACCATAAAGAATGCTTTGGATGTCTAAGCACCATAACTTGAGTTCACTTACGGCCGTTTCGCATCCAAGAAGTACCTTCTAGTTTTTCCAAACACCAAAGTGAAGTAGGGAACTATGAGCTGCCTGATGGAGAACATCTAAACAGAGCCACATGAGCCTGCTTGCTTTCTCCTGCATCTTGTCTTTTACCTTGTCATTTAGTTGTACCCCTCAGTGCAGGAGGGAAGGTGATAAAGCACAGGGAGGACTGTGGTAATATGGACCTCTCCTGAGCAAGGGCAATGATCCTTGTGGACCCTCCATGTCCTCTTGGAGAGAGGAGGGCTCCTCCAAAAGGCATTTTGGAGCTGCAGCTTTGTTCCTAGTTACCCCCAGAGAATGTGCTTCCTTCCACTAGTGGTACAATGTGACTTGGCTTCACACTTGGAGACTTGAATTGGCAGGAGAATTTCAATGGCAGAAGACTTGTTCCATTCTCTGGGCTCCAAGGAGCTCTTGTAACTGTGCACGTTGTGGCTTATGCTCTGTGACAGTGAACATTTCCCTTCAGATCCTTCCAGCCCATCTCAAAAGTGCAGAAGTAGAGAAAAAAAGTTATCAGAGCCCTTGCCCACCCATGTTTGAGCGGTACAGCTCTGCCACCAGCACATGGTAAGAGCTGCTCTCACTCAAGGCAATCCTGCCACTGTGTGAGCAAAACCCCAGGTGACTGAGACCCACCTCCTAAAAGCTCCTAAAGAGAACTCCTAAAAGAGAATCACAACACAACATCCCCCCTGCATTGCACTGAACAGCCAAGGATAGTTATGAACTTTTTTCCTGCAATTATGGCCCTGATGGTTTGTTCAGTTAATTATTTGTATAGAAATATCATTGCCCTTCATGACCTACATTTCTGACTGCAGAATTAAATGGAAAAGAGAGGTGTCTGCTGGAGAAGAGGATGAAGATGGAGGGGAGCAAGGCACCAGTGGAGAGAGCGAGCCTGAACCGAAGAAAATTAAAGCAAGAAGACCTGTCCAAAGGAGGTAAGGAATGGTTGGTTCAGTATCTTTTCCTGCCTGTGCTGTCTGGAGAGGAAACCCCTATTTGTCACTAATGAATGTGTATTTTTGCTGCAATATTACCTTTGTTTATGACCTAGTAAACCTAAGGCCTAGTTACTCCCTCATCTCCCCATCTCATGCTCCAGTGAACACTAGAGTGGTTTCCATGATAGTTAGAGCAGATAAAATCCCTTAGGAGTTTAATATTTGAGACTCGTGCTTCCTTGAAGACTTGCTGAAGTGGATATTTACATAAACCATGCTGTATTATGGCTTTATTAACTCTTATTTCAGAACAGTGGCCAAAACTGGTGTTAAAAAGCCACACAAAATCCAGCGTGGGAAGAGGAAGAAACCAGACTCATCTGAAGATGACGATGATGACGAAGACGACGAGACCCCCAAGAGACAAACTCGGCGGAGAGCAGCCAAAAATGTCAGGTGTGAAGAAGTGTGGGGTTGCTTGGGTGGTGAGAGCTGTCTGGGGAAGGGGGACACTGGGGGCCCTGACTCCCTGTGTGGTCCTGCAGAGACCCTGCTCTGCCCTGCAGAGACCTGTGGCTGAGGTGTGGCTCTTTTGACAGGTTCCTGCTGGGCACATCCGGGGTTTTCCTCATTTTGCCATCTGTGAAGGAGGGAATATTTACCAGTCCCTCTTAGAGGAATGTGAAGAGGTTTGCGTAATATTTCTAAAGCACTCTCAGATGAGATTAATAATTGCAAATAGTAGATGAAAATGAGCAAAAGGGAGCAGCTGTGCTGGACTGGACCAATTGTCCGAGAGTGGCTGATAGGTAGTGCCTTGGGGGACAGTGTGTTGAGACAGGGTGGAGGTAAAGCTTTATCCATTCCCCAATGTACCTTCTTGCCTTTCGGGCAGTCCCAATAAGGGATTTACAAAGAGCCATCCAAATAATATTTTGTGGTGGTTAAATATTCATCAAAGATCAGAAGTGCAGTTCCTAGGGCAGTGTAGCCACCCATGCAGCCTTTTGATGCTCTGCAACCTCCATAGAATAATCTTTCCCATCAGTAGTAGAGATTTTCTCTGTTATGGCCTTGCTTCTGCTGCAGGGACTATTCCACCGTGTGAATCATCTGATGTTGGTCATGGCCAGAAAAAAATATATGGGCAAGGTAGGGCATTAGTCTGATAAAGTGTAGCTTTAAGTGTCTTGGGGAAAAACACTGAATGGATGACTTGAGACGTGTGTGCTGAACATGCACTGACCCACAGGATAAATGCTGCAGAAGGTGCTCCAGTCTGAGCCATTCTCTGTGTTGATGGGCTGGGAAGAGTCAAGGGTTTTATTTATATCAGTTTGGTTTTGATCTTCCTCAGCTACAAAGAGGATGATGATTTTGAGACGGATTCTGATGACCTGATAGAGATGACTGGGGAAGGAGCTGATGAACAACAGGACAACAGTGAAACTATTGAGAAAGTCTTGGACATCAGGCTTGGAAAAAAGGGAGGTGCGTTGGCTCTGGAAGAAGCCTTTATTTCTGATGGCAATCGTGTGTACTCACGGTTTCTCTTCAGCTGCTGCAATGCTTTTGCAACTTTAAAGTGGGGCCAAGGGTTGTTTCAGTGCTTTTCATCTTTCCCTCTATGCCTCTTATTTACGTCTTGTAATATGTAATAGCTTTTGCAATATATAATATTGAAAATCCTTACATCTCTGTAGTTTATGTGCTCGGCAGCTTTCATTTAGCCTGCACACATTTTAAAGATGCAGCCATTGTTCTGCAATTCCTACTTTTCTCTGCTTTGAAATATAAAACAGATCTAGGAGAGTCAGTTTTCATAGCCCCATTGACAAAGCCATAATGAAAATAAAGCCAGTGTTTTGTTCTCAAAGCCTTACAAAAGTGTTTTTGTAAAACTGAATGGTTGTGAACACTTTCAAGAGGCCTTTGAATTATACTTAAAGAAAAGCTACTTATGACAGATTTTAAAAGATTCTGTTGTATGGAAAACTTTTGTGTGCCTGCCTAATATAGTGTTGCAGAATCTTCTGGATGTTCTTTGTGCTCCCACAAGAGATGTATTAGAAGAGTAAGTTCCTGCTCTAATGCAGCTGATGTCCAAATGAGGGTACCAAATGCAGGCTGGTTTCTCTTGCAGCCATTGGAGCTTCCACCACAGTGTACGTGACCGAGGCCAACGGCAACCCCAGCGCCGACTTCGACCCCGAGAAGGACGAGGGGGAAGTCCAGTACCTGATCAAATGGAAGGGCTGGTCATACATCCACAGCACATGGGAGAGCGAGGAGTCCTTGCAGCAGCAGAAAGTGAAGGGCCTGAAAAAGCTAGAAAACTTCAAGAAAAAAGAGGAGGAGATCAAGCAATGGTAGGCTTCACTTCAAGCAGTGCTTTGGCATTGGGCAAATTGTTTTTAGACAGAGGTTTGAGGAGTCACGAGTGGAAATGTTTGATTTCTTCATACAAAGTGTGTTTCATGTGCACTCTGGTCTCTCTCTGCCTGCTGAGGAACATCCCCCCACACAGAAATGATATCTGTGGTGGGGATGGTTGGAAAATGGAGAGGATAAGGCATGAAATCCACACTGTTGCCACTTCCTAGGCTTAAGAGTTGGGAAGGCTGATGACAAATGGACAGACTCACCTAGCCCAGGAGGTGCTGTGAGGGTTATTAACCAGCAGCCTTATTAACCCTTGTTAATTATGGGCTTCTCTGTGTGCAGGTTTTTGCATCAGTTTATGTCCAGCTTCCCCAGGAAATACAAGGGGAGCTACAATGTCTTTCCAAAGTGCTAAAGCTGGAGTAGCAGCTTCCATCTCCATTTGATTCCTGGTTTGAGACTGATTCTTGCACCAGAACAAGGCAGCATTTAACAGGGAGACAATCTGAACATCTATGACATTTGCTTCTCAGCAATAATTTATAATTTTAGGAAAATTAGGAAACATGTCATGTAATAGTAGTTTGCCCCGTGACTTGTCTGATGGAATCATGTAGGAAAGTAGATTTTCTATATGCAACATCCATGAGCACTATGACAGAAGCATTATAGTATTTTCTTGGTTTTGTTTTGAATTGCTTTGCATCTAGGCTGGGCAAGGTATCACCTGAAGATGTAGAATATTTCAACTGCCAACAAGAACTGGCTTCAGAGCTGAACAAACAGTATCAAATAGTGGAGAGGGTAATTGGTAAGTGGAACAAACACTTTGGTAAAGGGATGAAGTAGGAATGTGAACTTTATTCCATGTGACAGCAGAATGAATGTGCAGCTCTCTCTTCCCTGTCTTCTAATATCCCTGAGGAAAACCTCATGGTGTTTACTGTATTTCATTGTGTGAAATTCAGGAATTTGGACAGTAGAAATCCAGTTTTACTGATCTGTATTTACAAGCAATACAAATCAGTGACTCTTCTTGTGTGGAGTATGGGATTACACAGTAGTTTCCAACGGGTTTCTGGAATTGTTGCTGCTGAAATTCTTTGTCTTCAATCCTTTGAATGTAAGATGTTTGTTTCCAAAGCAGCAGCATGGGCCTGGTTTTTGTGAGGTTCACTTTCTGTGGTGTGGTTGAGGATATGGCTAGGCTGCTAGGCAGCTCAGGGGTGAGATTTTCATGATTAATTAATAAAAATAAAAGCAGAACTTATTAAGCACTTTGATAATATCACAGTCATGTCAGTCAGAGGTGCCAGCACCCAGTTGCTTTGGGAATTGGCTTGGAGAGCTATTTAACCCATTTCCAATACAATTCCTGTAAAAACGTGGGTGTGAGGCAGTGATCGCCTGCCCTGCTCCCTCTGCTGGCTGCGAGCATTCCAACCCTCCCTTCTCTTCTCTCTCCAAACACAGCTGTGAAGACCAGCAAGTCTGCCACGGGCCATTCAGATTTCCCAGGTAAAGGAACATTTTTTTGGTCTCTCTACACTTTTTCTATGAGCCAAGACCTGTCTTGTGGCTGCCCGGGCAGTTCAGCCTGTGAACCGTGTTTGTGGTTCAGCTGCTCAACCACAGGTGCTGAGGTTTGGGCTTTTTTGCATATTTTACAGCAAACAGTCGCAAAACATCCTCGAATGACCCCGAATACCTGTGTAAGTGGATGGGGCTGCCCTATGCCGAGTGCAGCTGGGAAGATGAGGCTCTGATCAGCAAGAAATTTCAGCACTGCATTGACAGCTTCAACAGCCGTAACAACTCCAAGACGATTCCCACCCGGGACTGCAAGGTTTGCTGGCTTCTCTTCTCTCCTTTGCTGGGTTCCTGCAGGCTGGGGGAAGATGCAAGCAGTGGGAACATGAAATTTTGTCAGGATAAATGTCAGAGAACATTTTCCCATCCTCCCACCTGCCTTTGAAGGGTTGTTTGCTGCTCTCGTATTGTACTTCAAGCAGAGACGTGAACCCCTTTGAGTTTCATTTACTCTGTGCACAGTGAGAACGTTATGTCCCCCTGGGGAGTGGGAGGCTTAATTAATCCTTGCAAAGTGCTTCCTCCTCAGAAGGAGCTGCAGCAGTTTTAATATCGCTTGGATGAAAAAAACAGCACACCTGGGAAAAGAGGAAGCCTGCAAGATGCTGATACAGTGAAGGAGAGGGGCAGAAATAATGGGAGAAAAACCAAAAGAGCACAAAGAAAGAAGTGAAGCTTGTTTCAACTCCTATGTATTTTGTGCAGCTTATTACACTCCTGGGGGACTCAGAGCCCTGATCATAAACCAGAGGGCAGCAGGCAAATCACAAGAAATGCAGACACAAGCACTGGCTAGGAAAATGTGGATGGACTTGAACCAGTGAAGAGATACACGCTCTTTGCTGAATTCATAGATTTCATTGCTGAATTTTCAGCCTTTCAGCCACTGAGAGTTCTGCCTTTCTCTGCAGTGGGCTTATGGCAGCATCTCTTTCAGGTGTTGAAGCAGAGGCCGAGGTTTGTTGCCTTGAAGAAGCAGCCCTCATACATTGGTGGGGAGAACCTGGAGCTGCGGGATTACCAGCTGGAGGGCCTCAACTGGCTCGCTCACTCCTGGTGCAAGTATGTACAGAGGCTGTGATGTTCATTCTGTGGCTTTTTTGTCCCAGAAGGATTTGGCACTCCTCCTTTTTAAGTGAGGTCTTTACCCACCCTCCTTCTGCAGCTTGAAGGATTTCAAATGTTATCATTGCAGACACTGCAAGCAGGAACTACCTAAAGCATGAACTTAAGAAACCTTGTATGAAAACAAAAAGCATTTTTTCTGTCTGGGCCTGTTCACACGATGAATTTGGCTGTTGTGTGAGTCTGGTACATATCAGCCCTCGATTTCCATTGACTTAATGGGAAAAAGTGGTTTCTGGCTCAGTGTGCTTATATACTCATTGAAGTCTTTGAGAGATGTCCTTCTAAAATTAGGCCATGATTCCCCTCTGCCTTTGCCTGTTTTCCTCCAGTTTGAAGTCATCATAGTTAATTTTTGTATGTTATTGTGCCATGTTCATTCTGGCTGTCCCTGGGATCCACTTGGAAGCGTTCCAATAACTGTTTTTGCACTGCCCCTCTCTGTCCTTGTCGTGGATTGCTGTTCATGTGGAGCACAGTAAATTAACAGTGGCAGAAACATGCACTCAGACAGCATTTTTGTTTGTTCTCCTCTTTCTCAGGAACAACAGCGTGATCCTGGCTGATGAAATGGGACTGGGCAAGACCATTCAGACAATATCATTCCTGTCATACCTGTTCCATCAGCACCAGCTGTATGGCCCTTTCCTGGTGGTCGTGCCTCTGTCCACCCTCACCTCTTGGCAGAGGGAGTTTGAAGTGTGGGCGCCCGAGATAAACGTGGTGGTTTACATTGGAGACCTCATGAGCAGGAACATGGTGTGTAATCAGACAGCAAAGGGTGAGGGCTCAGGGAGAAGCACTGGGTGCCAAGCAGCAGTTTGTGTGTGATGTGTGTGACACACGGTCAGCTGGAGAGGCTGGTGGATAGTGCTGGCAGCACTGCAGGCAGCTGGAGCTGGTGTAGCCAAGTGTGTGGGTGCAACTCCCTGCTGCAGGGAATTTTCTGGTTTATTTTGCCTCTTGGAGTGAGTGCAGGAGTACTGGCTTCTCTCAGAGTCTGGAAGCCAGTACTGATCTGGACTGAAACATGCAGTGAGAAGTCCAGCAGAGTAAAAAGTGCTTGTCTTCAGTGTTTGGAACTATTCAGACAATGGACACACAAGTGTTGGGACTCTACTGGTGTCTGCAGTGAGGTGACGTGTTCATTAATGTCACAACAGCAAGTTAACCCTTATTTTGTTACCTGTGCAAGGGCAGTTGAACCATGTGTGCTCTAAAACAAATTGTTCCTTGGGCACCTTGAGCTCATCAAGTGGCACCTTGGAACTACAAGGGTTTGGACTTGGTTGGAGTCTCTGGCTTACAGCTACACTAAAATAGCAATTGTTAACTCTTTTCTTTTGATAACGTGTTCAGGTTAACTGTTGTCTCCCCTCACAGATACGTGAATATGAGTGGATCCATTCTCAGTCCAAAAGATTGAAATTCAATGCGCTTATCACAACGTACGAGATCCTCCTGAAGGATAAGGTGAGTAATGGTCCAAGAATGTTTTTACCTGGACTTTCTCTCATTTTCAAAGGGGAAAGCCAGTTCTCAGCTGGTGGGTTTCACCTCTTCTCTCCATGGTGATGGAGAATTACAGCCACTATTTGCTTTTCCTTCCTTGTTAATGCAAGAAAATGTGGGAATGTGGGACACTTTTTACAGTGTCTTCACTCTTGTACTGCACAGCTGTGCTATTCTTTTTGCATATAAGACATCTGTCAGGTCCAGAAACCTGGATTTTTACCTGGTTTAATTTAGGCTTGTTATGACAAACAAAACATTACACTGAACCTCTGGCCACAGTATTAACAGTATGTGCATTTTTACATCTACAAGAAATCTGTCTACTTAGGAAATATCATCAGCTCTGTCAGTGTGTCACTGAGTCCTAGCAGAAAACAAAAAACTTAAAAAAGGAAAAAAAAATTATAATCAAGACTCTCTGAACTTTTTAGGCTTGTTCATCTGCTCTCATTTCTTGCTCCAGTGCGACCCAGGACCCCAAGGGCATGGAAAAAGGGGGGAATAAAGAGCTAGGGAAAGATTGTGCTTTCTGGGTAAAGCAAAGGAGGATTGGGACAGGTGTACTTGCTGCAGGATTATTGAGATACAGCAGGAGTGTTGTACAGCATGGCTGATTTTGACCTTTTCCTTTCTGGGAAGGCACCCTGCTCCCCAAATTTTGTTAGCAAGAAAATCCTGTGAGGACACCCTGGACAGCACACACTACAGGACTTCCTGGCCTTGGAGAGAGACACATCTGCAGGGTGGTGGGGCCTGTCTGACCCAGCATCTCCTCAGTTGCCTGTGTTTTTTTCATTCTCTTCCTGCAGACTGTTTTGGGAAGCATTAACTGGGCCTTTCTGGGCGTGGACGAAGCCCATCGGTTGAAAAATGACGACTCCTTGCTGTACAAAACATTGATTGATTTCAAGTCCAACCACAGGCTGCTGATCACTGGCACCCCACTTCAAAACTCACTCAAGGAGCTCTGGTCCCTGCTACACTTCATCATGCCAGAGAAGTGAGTCTCCTTTCAAGCCTTCCAAGAAATGTCTCTGTTCATTCTTGTCTGTTAAATAGGCTCTGCAGACTGCAGAATGGCAGAAATCCCTGAATTAAATCCCAGAATTAAACTCAGTGGTGCGACAGCAATGGTAGGAGAACAGACATTAGTGGGGAAAATCAAAGGTTAAATAGCTAACACAAGGAGTATTTCTGGCAGCAAACTGAATGGGGGAACCTGATACATGCCTTTCAAATCTGCCTGCTGTCTTCCAGCCATCTCTAAAAAGCTAAACTTGTTTTAAGCAATCGTTTCAGCCATTTCTGAGGTTTCCAGTCCACTGTGGTACCTCTGCCAGCCATTTCGTGGCAGCTCTGGGGGTGCTGTCTGACTGACTGTGTGTCCACAGGGTAACAAATGTTTTGTTTTCTTTAAAATAAAATGAGCCATGGGCATCTCTAAGGCTAAGGCAGGCATGCCCCAAAGCTCACTGAAATTATGTTTGACTGCAAGAAGAGCTGTCCCCCAAATTCTTTTTGTTGGATCACAGAAAGAGTGAAGGAGAGGCTTGAGGTCTCCCAAGTGGAGGAGAGTGGATCTCCACATTTCAAAGGAGCTGTCAGAGGAAGCAACAATCCCCAAAGAGCCTTCAGAGCAGGGTAAAACAGTCCAGTTGTCAAAGCCGTGCCTGGTGGAGGCACCAAGGAAAGTTCAGAAACTGCTGCAAGGTAAATGCTAACAGAGTAAAATAGTGGGAGATTTGGGATTTTGGGTCCTGGGAGTCAGTATGGAGCTTAACTATAAGGTGTTAGGAAGATATCTAAGCCCAGAGATCTTCTAGCTTTGCCACTAATCTGTTCAGTTAACCAGAGAAAAGGGAATCTGTTGTCTTCCACTGTGTTTCCACTAAACTGCTGGTCTCCTGTCTTGTGGTGCAGCAGGAGGGTATCCTATAGATGCTGTTTGGTGCCATGAGACAAGAGCTATTCTGACTCCTCCCCTACTTCTCCTTTTCTGTTGGCAGGTTTGAGTTCTGGGAGGATTTTGAGGAGGACCATGGCAAAGGTAGAGAGAATGGTTACCAGAGCCTTCACAAAGTCCTGGAGCCTTTTCTCCTGCGCAGAGTGAAGAAGGATGTGGAGAAATCTTTGCCAGCCAAAGTGGAGCAGATCCTCCGTGTGGAAATGTCTGCTCTGCAGAAGCAGTATTACAAGTGAGTCACTGAATGAGTTACTGGGAGTGCCAGTAGAAGTGGGCACATCTTTCTGTGGGCCTTTGGCAAAGTGTTCCAGTGTTCTGTGCATACTGTGCCTCCAGAGTGCAGTGTGACACCATCACCTGTAGTACCGGGAGCTTCCCAGTGGGAATATGAGGTAGAGTAGGTGATATCTTTCCTTCTGGAAGATGTTTTTGTGATACAGTTCAACTGACCAGTTTTGCAAGACAGAGGTTATGTCTTTCTTGGGGGAGTGACAATATGCACACAGTTGGGATGCTGTTCAGTATTAAACTGTGCTAATAGGAAAGTCAGGTCAGGGTTTTTAGAGAGGAAAGAGCATCCTGTAAGAGAAGTGAGGAGAGATGGAGGGAGGGAAGTAGACTGATCCCTGAATGAGCTGTTCCTGAAGGTTTTGTTGCTCCAAGACTGCTCTGCGCTGAGTAATGATCTGGACTTTAATTTTCCTGCCTGCAGGTGGATTTTGACCAGAAACTACAAAGCTCTTTCAAAGGGAACAAGGGGAAGCACATCTGGTTTCCTGAATATTGTAATGGAATTGAAAAAGTGCTGCAACCATTGCTACCTTATCAAACCTCCTGAGGAAAACGAGAGAGAGAATGGCCTTGAGACCCTGCAGGTAAGTGGTGTCCTTGGTCACCACCTTTTTTCCTTAAATTTCATTCTTTCATCCTCTCAACAAAATAATATCTGGTGAAGCTTTAGCTTTTGTGGCTTCTTCTTTAAAAATAGTTCTCACAGCTAAGCCTTTTGAACCCCCAGCTCTCCCCTTCCACTGTAGGTAACATTTTATGCCCTTCTAGAGCAGGAGCTGTGGGCAGTGTAAGATCTATCTTGTGTGATTCATTGTGTGTGTGGGCTCTGCTGTGTAAATCCAGATGATTAGATTAGAGATATACAAGAGATGAATGACCCCAAAAGGAGCAGGTCTGTGCAGGTCTCTGTGGGATGTACATAGGAGTAAGATTGGAAATGATGGTTATTTCTTCAGTCTTTGATCAGGAGCAGTGGAAAGCTGATTCTCTTGGACAAGCTGCTGACCAGGCTGCGGGAGAGAGGCAACAGAGTGCTGATCTTCTCGCAGATGGTGAGGATGCTGGACATCTTGGCCGAGTACCTGACTATCAAACACTACCCTTTTCAGGTGAGAAACATCAGCATGGAAAACAGTGGAATCCCCTTGGAAAGGTGGGAGAAAGTGGAGGGAGCTTGAGCACTGGGAGTCACTGAGTTCCCCAGAGGTTGGGGATTACAGGTGCTGGGATTACAGGTGGCACTTACTGAAGGGAACTGGGATATCCCTTCATTTCAGCGTGGCCCCATCTCTGCAAAACTCCTCTGCCAGGCCCCTGCTTTGGGCTGTGTCATGTGATAAACCCTGAGGACAGTGAGCACAGAGAGCCTGGCTGGGAGGCTGTAACGGGAGCTGCGGTGTCACCCGCTGTGCGCCTGTTCCCTGAGCATCCCCCAGCCCTTGTGACACAGCTGAGGCAGTGCAGTTATTTTTAATTGGTGGCTATTTTTAACAATTAAACGCTGCAGGCAGCAAAGGGGGCTGTAGGGCTGACAGCACTTGGGTGTAGGAGTCCCTCAGGGCTCCTTTACCTTCTTTCTTTTATCATTATTGTTGATTTTTGCAGCGCTTGGACGGCTCGATCAAGGGGGAGATCCGAAAGCAGGCGCTGGATCACTTCAACGCCGACGGCTCCGAGGTACTGCAGTCCTGGGCAGAGAGGGTTTGTGGCTGAGCCACAGGTTGTGACTGACCAGAGGGGATTAGTTCAGTTCAGTTCTTTTAACAGGACCCCAGGTACTTTTTAAAGACACGGATGTGGCAGGTTTTGCAACCCAGCCACATTGCTTATTTTAAATCTCTCACCTCCAAGGAGCAGGGCTGCAAGTCACATTTCCAGAAAGTCCT
The DNA here is from genome assembly GCA_008694505.1 of Cyanoderma ruficeps. Lineage (NCBI taxonomy): Eukaryota > Metazoa > Chordata > Aves > Passeriformes > Timaliidae > Cyanoderma > Cyanoderma ruficeps. The sequence goes on along the minus strand of VZDJ01000155.1, from coordinate 5,905,141 downwards.
GAAGAGGCTGGGAAGAGCCAAAATTTAGCAATTCTCTCCCTATTGGTCTGGAGAATGAGATGGTTGCTGAGTGATTCCAGTCTGAAGCTGGTTTTGAATATGAAATGTGAGAGACAAAAGAAGGTTTTTAAGTGTTGGCAGGCAGTGGAGTCTGGTGCTGGAGGTGAAAGTCTCCAGTGTAATAGGAGAGTGCATCTGAAACCTCTCATCTGGGCTTGCTGACTCACAATGACTGGTGCAAGACACTTGTTTTTGTGTCAGTCAGCCCAGCTGTGAGAAATACCTTTCCTCACTCCAGAAGCCTGGGCTGGAGCGGAATTCTTGGCTCACACAGGAATTGTGAGAGATGGTGGTTGTAGGAAAGTTAACAAAAGGAAGTGTGAGGGGGAAGGAGCAAGAATGGCCATAGAAACTGCCTTTTCCCCTGCCCTGAGGACATCCATGGGGGCTCAGGCATCTTGTCTCTTACCTGGCACAGTCTGTTCATTGCTGATCTCATTCCTAACAGGATTCAGGCAACAAAAAGCAGGTGTTTGCCTGCTGCCTTTGTAGGAGTCTGGGTGGGCAACTTGGTCTGACCTTGAGAAGTGACTCCAAGGTGTCCTTGCCTTGTGTTGCTCTCTCGGTGTTGATTGATGCCTGGAGTAGCACACCCTTCACCTGGGCCAGCACTGCCTCACCCTGGGTCTGGGCTGCTCAGCCTGCATGAACAGGGTTTCTGGGAAGGAAATCATTTTTCTGCTTTAAGAAGCATGAGTGCAACAGAGCCTTCCCTCCATTTCCTTTTACAGCTTTTGAGTCACCATTGCTATTTTATGCCCACAGTTACAAGCTGGTTAACTCATGGATGCTTTTTTATTTTTTCCTTCCCAGGACTTCTGTTTCTTGTTGTCCACACGAGCTGGAGGACTGGGAATTAATTTGGCCTCTGCTGATACTGTTGTTATCTTTGACTCGGACTGGAACCCCCAAAATGATCTTCAGGCTCAGGCCCGAGCCCACCGGATTGGACAAAAGAAGCAGGTCAGAAGAGCTGCCTGGGTTGTTTTCACTGTGGCTTCAGTGTGTGCATCTAAACATCCTCTCACCTCACCAAAGCTTCTGAAAACATGGGCTTTTTGTCCCAGTCCTTGTTCCAGAGAGTGCTGCCCGAGGGACTCTCATTTCAAAAGTAAGAGATGAAAAACCAGCCCAGATTTGCCAGGTGCCAAGTCTATCTGTTGGTTTTGAACAAACCCAGAACCCAACCCCATGGCATTGCACTTCTCAGTCTAGTCCTAGTGGACTCTGTTCTTTCTTGCCCTGAAAATCATCCACCTTTACCAGGGGTTATTAGATGTGTGAAAAGCTAGTTTGGTGCTTGTTCCAATTTAGAGTGATTGTTTTGGAAGATTTTTACTCTGTGCTTAGGCCCACTACAGGATCTGTGTTAACCATCCTGATTTTAACTGGATCTCCTGACATACAGAGAGAATGTGCTTGTTTTCCTTCTGAAAAAGCACATGAAGAGACAATGTCAGCAGCCCAGTGAAAACAGCTGAGGGATGCATTGCTGTATCAGCAGAGCCTGTCCAGGAAATAGCTGTGTTCTATTTTTGCCTCTCAGGTGAATATTTACCGCCTGGTCACCAAGGGGACAGTGGAGGAGGAGATCATTGAGAGAGCCAAGAAGAAAATGGTGCTGGATCATTTGGTTATCCAGCGTATGGACACCACTGGCCGGACTGTTCTGGACAACAACTCTGGGAGATCCAAGTACGTGACTGTGTCAGGAGGCAGAAGTGTCTGGAACACGTGGCATAACCAGCTTCACCTGCTGGCATTTCTCAGTATTTATTTGATAGGGTACAGAGCAGAAGGCTAATAAATAATGCCAGCTTCCATTGCTGACTGATTTGGCTTCTGCAGCCATTCGTTTGGACACGTAGGATAAAGATGATCAGAAATCTAAACCCGGTTTTACGTCATTACTTCTTTTTGTTTCTGTCTTCCACCCAGAGATCATCCTGGTCTGAGGGAACCTGGCTGTGGAACAGCTGCATTTTGGCAGTGACCTCAGATTTTCTTCATTTCCCCCAGTAGTTGGAGGTGGTTTCCATTACAGTTTTTGTCTGTGTTAGAGCAGGAAAGAGATTAATAACAAAGCTTTTTATAGTGCTGGGTAGAAAATTTACTTCTTGCTTCAGCTAGGAAAAACACTGGTATGGTTTTGTGCTGTAGCAGTTCAGACTGAACAGCTCAAAACATCTTCTCTTGTTCTTGCAGTTCAAACCCCTTCAACAAAGAGGAGCTGACAGCTATTTTGAAGTTTGGAGCTGAAGATCTTTTCAAGGAACTTGAAGGGGAAGAGTCAGAGCCTCAGGTAGTTTGAAATTGAAATCACACAGCAGTTTGTAGTGCTTTGCAGGTCTGCAAGAGGGACTGTGTGTGGTTGCTCCTGCTTTGTTCTTGGCCTGGGCGTGAGAGCAGGTTGGTGAATTGTACATGTGGGAGTCTGGAGAAGCTGAAAGCAGAGTCTGGGATTGGGGATCAGGGGCTGAGGAGAGCCTTGTTGTTGGGGATTAAATAGTAATGGTCACCAAGGAAGTCTCTTGCCTTCTGAGGATTATTTGCTAGTGACAGCACAGCCTACTGAAGGCTCCTCTCCCTGCCTCTTCTGAGCGCTTGCTCAGCATTCTCTTCTGGTGGTTCTGAGCGAGGCAGGAGTCAGCACAGTGCAGTGAACAGGTCTGTCTCCTGCCTCACTGCAACATTGCTTGACACTTTAGCATTCAGTGTTTTGACCAATTTTCTTAATGGCTCAAGCAGCAGAGATTCCCCTCAGGGAATCTACAGTTCGTACATCTCACTGCCTGGAAATATTCCCCACGGTTCAGCCTTCATGGTCCTTTCCTTCTGTTCTGTCACCTTATTTGTACTTCCTTGTACCACTTGAGACAGTTCATCCCTGCCCTCTGAGATGACACCCTGCAGATATTTGCACCTTATTTAGCTCATATCAGCACACGAGTCTGTTCTCAAAGCCTCTTACTCCCCGCTGTGCCCGGCACCCTCCGCTTTATCCCTCCTTCTCCCTGGCTGGCAGGAGATGGACATCGATGAGATTCTGCGTCTGGCTGAAACACGGGAGAATGAGGTGTCCACCAGTGCCACCGACGAGCTGCTCTCACAGTTCAAGGTATGGGACCCCCCCAGGCTCTGCAGTGGGCTGTGGGAATGTGGCTCCCCACACCCTGCCATGGTGGTGAGGTCAGGAGCGGGCAGGAGCACCTCGGGGACGTCACAGAATCACAGAATGGTTTGGGTTGGAAGAGAACTTAAAGATCATCCAGTTCCAACCCCCCCGATGGAGGTAATAATTTAATTTCAAGAAAGGGGTTTTGGAGGCTGTGAATAAAAAGGCAGAATTTACCAAATTTGGAAACAAACCCAATAATTTACAAATACTCAGCAGTACTTCTCAAACGGCACGTACTTCCTCAAAAGCTGTTAGTCCAAAGATGTGGCAAGGAGCCAGGAATGTAGTGACATAGGGATCAATTATGAAGTAGTTATGGAAGTGTTGGCAGAATTCCTATGGAGAAGAAGTAGAGGCTTAGCAGACAGCTCTGGGGTGTTCCTGCCAGGGGAGGGAATTGCTAAAACTTCTTCTTTGCTTGTAAAAGGTTGCCAACTTTGCAACCATGGAGGAGGAAGAGACAGAGCTGGATGAGCGGTCCCAGAAGGATTGGGATGATATCATTCCAGAAGAGCAGAGGAAAAAGGTGGAGGAGGAAGAAAGGCAGAAAGAATTGGAGGAAATCTACATGCTGCCTCGAATCCGGAGCTCAACTAAAAAGGTACAGCCCATCTTGAAGGGATGAGAGGCTGGAGGAGAGACCTGGCAAAGAGAATGCTAAAGGGAAGCCTCCTTGCCATCTGAGCATCTTTCCCTCCAAAGTTGGTTGGGAATAAAGCACAGAGGTAACACAGTGACCTCTTGTTGGCACTGTGCAATGGACCAATGGTTTGGGATGCAGCATGAGGGCCCTGACTGGTCTTGGTGCAACTCATCTCGCCTTAGCAGACAAAATAAAAATAATCTGTAGTGACCACAAAGCAAAGTATCCAATTGTATTGGATTTTGCTGCAGATTTTGCCATTTTTTGGCTGTCTCTTTTCCTTGGGCTCTATAGCTCCCTGGGTGGCTCTTGCCTAAATCTGGATCCTGAGGAGCAAAAGAGGTGGTGACTCCCCAGGTTCTTTAGGTAATGGGATCTACCCCAATCCAAAAGAAAGCTGACTGTGTAAGGATGTTTTGCTGGGACATGGGAGTTTAAAGGGTTAGAACTGTTCTCTGGGGTGAACTGGGGAAAAATTTTGACATGAAAAACACAGAGAAGGATAATTCATGTTGGATGAATCCAGATTAATTTCTGAGGTGTCCTGGTTTTCAAAACAGTCTAGAAGGACTGTGGCACAAACCCATGGAAATCAATATTTTAACATCTGTTAGTAGATCATAATGCAACTGTGAAACTGGTGGCTGTGAAAAGAGGATGGTCACCACAGCCTCAGCCAGCTGGGAACTGCAAAGGTGTTCAGCCTCTCTGGGTTGGTCACAGGGGCTCCTGGCATCTCCAGGAGTGGATGCTCAGGTGTTTTACAGTCCATGAAATAGTGCCAGCGCACTGAGGGACAGAAAAGGTTGTTAGCTGATTAGATTAGCAGTTGTTAACTGTACTGCTGTTCTTCTGGTACGTGCAGGCTCAGACAAATGACAGTGAATCTGATGCAGAGACCAAGAGAAGGCTCCAGAGGTCATCGGGATCAGAAAGCGAGACTGACGATACCGACGATGAGAAGAGACCGAAGCGCAGGGGACGCCCTCGGAGTGTCAGAAAAGACACTGTGGAAGGATTTACTGATGCTGAAATCAGGAGGTCAGTGCTGGGCACAAGAGACAGTTCAGAAAACAAATATAGAAATCCCATCCAGGTGGAGAAAATCCAAGATTAATCCAGAATGTGTTCACCTGTAAGCATGTCAGTGGTTAGGCAGGGCTGGCTCACTGGCACAGCTTCTGCACCTTACATAATTCAGTTTGATCCCAGCTGATGACCTTAACATTCAGGTCAGTGCAAAATGGATTTAGATTGTCTTTAGCCAGGCTATAGTGAAGCTGGTAACTTTCTAAAATTAATCTGTGCTGTAACTGCCCTTTGTGGGCCAAGTGGATTGAGCTAATGCCATATAACATGTGAGGTCTTAGGTGCCATGAGCTGCAAGCTGGGCAAGCCAAGGGCTCTGGCCTTCCTGACATTTTTCTGGCAGTCATCCTGCTGATTTAAGCTCTCAGTGAAAGGCAGGCTCTGGCAAAATGACCTCATGAGAAGCACTGGTCCTGTTGATCCGAGTGGTTGTGTGTCAGTCTCTGATGTCAGCTGGGGACTGAATTTCAGAGCATTGTTTTCTTCTCTTGTCTTCTAATTCTTGAGTCTTTCCCAGAGATCTTTGTCTTACAGCTCTACCCAGATGTTCAGCCAAAGGTGGAAGAGAAGGGGTTATGAGTTTTCCTTAACTCTTTCTGTCTCTGAGCTGGTGTATTTTTAAGCAGGAGATATCAGAGTTTTTGGGCTGTGATAGCTGCCCCATAACCATCTTGAAACCATGGAGCAGGAAGGACATGTTACAATATGCAATGTAACAGCCATTTATTTAGGTTATTGTAATGTAGCAGAAAGAGGCTGAAAGAATAAAAAATGAAGAAAAGAAGTCAAAAAATGAATTCATTTTAAAAATGAATTGTTGTAGTTGTAGCCATTGTGTCTACTCCCAGCTCAAGGCAATGTTTGATTGCAGCAATTCTTGCCCTAAAGTTGTGTTAGCCACAGCAGGTATTTTTACAATAAAAATAAGACATGAAAATAAATAGCAAACCTCATCTGCAAACCTCTGTGATGGATTGAACCACATTTGGCTCTTCTGTGATGGGTTGCTACACTTACAGCCCGAGCTTTAAAATTACTAATGACATTGATTTAATGCCTCTTTTCTTCCTGGAAAAATGAAGTTAATAATTACCAACATGGTGTAAGCCAATACATTCTTCTATTTTTTGTTGTTGTTGTTGCCCTACAGTTACCACTCTCCTCTATTTTTTTTCCTCCTCATCTGTCAAACACTCAACATTCATAATGATGTTGTGCTCTTCTTCAGCCAAGGTCACAAAACTCTTTGTGGGGCTAATGGATGAGGCTTCCCAGTGCTGAGGGATGCTGAGCTGATCAGTGGGGAATGTAAGGGTGATAATGTGATAGGCTGTAATTAATATATTCAAGCATATTTGTGATATTGGACCTACTTTTATGGCAGTTACTTTAGGGGGGTTTTGATTTCTTTTTCTCCTTAGGTTTATCAAGGCTTACAAGAAGTTTGGATTGCCTCTGGAACGGTGAGTCCCAGGCTGGCCCTGCTCCAGAGGGGAGTCATGGAGGCACATTGTACTTCTGAGCACAGCCAGGCACACATTGCTCTGGGTGTTGGACACAGCCTCCACAGACAGCACAAGCCTTTCTGTCCTGCCCTCAGAGCCCAGGCTCTCCTGTACAGTCCCTGGTGTCTCTGTTGATGGGCACTGACGAATGCTGGCAAAAAACCAGCTGGAGCAGTTGTGGCGCCAGGCTGTGACACAGCAGTGTCCTGCTGGCACAGTCCAGCCCTTGGGGCATTCCCACTCTGCCCAGAAAGGAGAGGGAGCAGCTGTCAGAACAGCAAATGCTACCCAAAACACTGGCCAGACTTCTCTATGCACGTTAGCCTCAGGACTGAATTTGGAGTGCCTTTCCATCCTCTGTCCCTCCTGAAGGGAAACGAAGAGAGGCACCATCCTTGAACATGGATCTGCAGAGCCCCGGCCCTGTGCTGGCTCTGGAAAGGTGTCAGGGCTGAGGCAGGGTTCTCTGAATGTATTGTAGGAGAAATTCAGTGCTGTTTCAGCTGGTTCTACTTTTCTGGCATGAAACACAAGGCTTGCATGTTATTCTTGGTGTTACTGACTTCAGGCAGGCAAAAGGGACAGCAGATGGCAGCTTTGGACCATCAAATGGAATTCATGTGGAACTGGAAAAGCCTGAGGGAATATGGGACAGTCACAGAAGGGTCACTGTTGTCCCCAAGATAGACAGTTCTCACCTTTGCTTTGGTACAAAAAAATCCAAAGGATTGGATCAGTTTTTCTACATCTGCACTGCAGCTGTTAGACCAAAAAAAAACCCCAAAAACCGGGTTGTTTCCTGCACGAACTCAACTCGTGCATGTTTCATACATTCATATTTGTACAGCACTGAGCTGTGAAACAATTGACTAGGAAGGGATTGAGAGGAGATGTGCTGTATCAAACACAAAACTCTCCCTGTTTCCCAGGCTGGAGTGCATTGCCCGGGATGCTGAGCTGGTGGATAAGTCCGTGGCTGACCTGAAGCGGTTAGGGGAGCTCATCCACAACAGCTGTGTGTCAGCAATGCAAGAATATGAGGAGCAGCTGAAGGAAAACCCAGCAGAAGGTAGGTAAGGGGGTTGTGTGCTGCTGTTAGGATGGTTCTGGGAGTGTTCCATGGAGCCTGTGAGGAAACCATTCCCATGCTGGACAGGGAGGCCATATTGTGACTTAGATGAAATGAACAAGAACATGCTTAAACCACCCCATCTCTGCCAGGCAGCTTTCACCCACAGAGAGGAGCCCCTGAGTTTTCTGCTGGACAGTGCCACCTGCGTCTGTCAGCTTCTGCTGGACGTGAGTTTTCATGGGGACAGGCTGAAGTGACCAGCTTATTGAATGCTGGGCCACAGAGCAAAACAGATCTTATTTTAACTGCTCCTGGGTCTGGAAATTGAACTGGTGCTGTGTACTCCACGATAAAGCTGGATCCACAGTTAGCAATTCCCAGAGCTGGAATCACCACCCACTCTCTGTCTGGCTGTTCTTTGCTGTTTGTTTGGACATACAGAGTCAGGGATGGATTTCCTGCTGGGTCTCTGCCTGTTGCAGCTGACCAGGACTGCAGAATCAACATCTCCAGAATACTTAGAAGTATTTTTAAGAAAATGATACTGGGAGGTGTTTCAATTGCAGATCTAAGTGAGATAGTGGAAGAAATCTTATCTTTTGGGCCTTATGTTTAAATAAGAGGTTGCAGGCAAGGTCTTGATCACTGTCTGTGAAGCCATTTTACAGAGACAATTCCTTCTGTAAGGGTTCTCTTAATTGCTGTGTTTTATTGCTGAGCAGGGAAAGGACCTGGAAAGAGACGAGGTCCTACCATCAAGATTTCTGGTGTCCAAGTCAACGTGAAATCCATCATCCAGCATGAAGAGGAGTTCGAAATGCTGCACAAATCCATTCCCTCGGACCCAGAGGAAAGGAAGAAGTGAGTTTGGCTAAGTAGGCAATGCAGAAAGAGGCTCAGGGAATTTGGATTTTGTAGTGGAAAGAGAATAGCCTGGATGTGTGGATTTGCTTTATCCTCCACAGCATTAAAAGTAGCTCGTGTTTGAAATGCCTTTAGGTACCGCCTGACGTGCCGTGTCAAAGCTGCTCATTTTGATGTAGACTGGGGAGTGGAGGAGGATTCTCGCTTGTTAGTGGGAATTTACGAGCATGGTTATGGAAACTGGGAGCTAATTAAAACAGATCCGGAGTTGAAGTTATCTGATAAGGTAGGTTGCTTTGCTTGGTGCTTCCATTGGGACCATTTGCAGTGCTTATAGCAAACATGCCTCATTTACTCCAGAAACAGATGTTTATGTTTGTAACTACTCCAAAAATCATGATAAATAATAATGAGGGAAACACTGACCTTCATGGAATGTTGCATGCTCGATGGAAAGCGGAGTTGTGTCGTTTGGTGGGCAGTACCAGGTGAGCCACACTGAAATGATGCAGGCAGCAAATGGCAGTGCTGACATGTGTGATTCCATGCACAGGATAGAAGAGGCTGTGACTTTGTATTTCCTTGAGCATCTCACAAGAAGCTGAGTGTGGATTTCTGAGTGGAAATAATTTTTCACAGATTTGACACTGCTTATGTCAAGGCTGGTCCGTGTTAGCTTTGAGGGTATGGTCACACGACTGGGAATGGCAGCACAGCCAGCTGGAAAGCCTCCATCTAGCTCCAAAAGCCTCCATCTAGCTCCTCTGCTCCTCAGTCTTCCCCACAAGAACAGTTTACAGGCACCATGTTGAAATGATCTGGGTTAAAAATAATCCACCATACGTTATGTCAGTGTGGTGGAAACTGCAGCACAGGGCTGAGGAGCACTGGGAATCTCCACAGCAGCTTTGCTGCCAGCCTGCAGCATTCCTGTGACATCCCTGCTGGTGCTTGTAGCAAAGCTCAGGCTCTGCCTGAGAGCCCTCCATGTGTGGAGCTCGGAAAGGCATTTTGCAATGGAAACAGATGCCTAAGACATGCCACCCATTTTCCAGTGAAGTATGAAGCAAACCTAGCTGGCAAGCTGAGCTATTTCCTCCACAAAGTGTCACCTTTCAGTCTTTGTTTTCCACTAAAATTTGTTCATCTGTTCCCCTGCTGTAGTGATGTCTCAGGTTACCAGAGTGACTGGGCTGCTGTGACCAAGCTGTCACAAACAAATCTGATGTGTCAAGGCCAGTGGACTCAGTTTTGCAACTTGAGGTCCCAAATATAACTTGCAAAGGATTTTTTTCCCTTCAAGAGAACTCAGCAAGCTTGCAAAGCTTAGCAAACCTTGGGATCCTTTAACTTCTGCAGGATTCCAAGGGGAGGGATGCTTGCTTGCTAGGAGCTTTGCCTTTGGCCAGACAGGGACAGTCTGAGAGGGTAGGAAGGCTTGAACCTTTTTTTTCCCCCCGAAAGTGCAGCATCTACTGCCCTTTGCTGGACCTGGAAGGGCTGTTGCTAATGTCTGAATCTTTTGTCGAGCTTTGTGCATATGGGTATATATATATTTTTTTTCTGCTTTATCAAAGATCCTACCTGTTGAGACAGATAAGAAACCTCAGGGAAAACAGCTCCAGACCCGAGCTGATTATCTACTGAAACTGCTGAAAAAAGATCTGGACAAGAAAGAAAACATGAAAGATGGAGAAGAGGTGAGATGTGGCTGCTTGATTCTGGGTCACCAGACATCATTTATGTGAAGGAATATGGACATGTCTATTGTCTGATTGCATTGTGATATTTCTCATTTAAATGATAACAATGAGAAGGTTATTACTTCACTTACTGAAGGATTTGGGCTCATCAGGCTTCTTGTCAGCCTGCAAGACCTGCAGCTGTTTGCACAATGTTCAGGAGATGGGAAATGTCCCCATGAAGTAGCTGTAGCTATTTGCTTTCTCTGACTTGTTCTATGTTTTTACCAGGGCAAGCTAAAGAAGAGGAAACCACGAGTAAAGAAGGAGAATAAGGCTCCCAAAGTCAAAGATGAGCATGGGAATGAACTCTCCTCTCCTCGGCACTCAGATAACCAGTCAGAAGAAGGTGAAGTCAAGGTGAGTCAGCCTGGGTGAATTGTGGCTTTTCCTTGGGCTGTGCTGTTAGGGCCCAAACTCACCTTGGGAAGCATTCCCAGCAAAGCCCCCAGGAGTCAGAGGCACTAAGAGCGAATTCCCACAGGACTGGCAAACTCACAAAACCACCCAAACAGCTGTTGGTGTCAAAGAAGGACCTCTCCCACCTATTCTTTTAGGTCAGTACTTTAAGGGATTTGGGGCATCCCAGAATGGCCACAAACATCCACATATTAACTCAGGGGAAAGGTTGTCTCAGGACAAAGCCTGTTGCCCTTATAAAGGAGAGAAAGAAGAATTGTTTCCCTCTCCTTTTGGGCACGTCAGCCCGTGGTGAAGCTGGAGTTTACCAAGGTCATGCTGTTGCTTAGAAAACGTTCAGTCTTTGAGTGGTTTGGCTTGTAGTCTGAGGCTTTTTGTTCGTGTGCTGATCAGTATCTACCTCAGGGGCTGAGCGTTCTGGAGCGCAGCTGGCACAGGAGAGCAGGGCTGCTCTGCAGCTTGCCAGCTTGTCACAGAGTGGGGCTGGCCTGGTTTTCATACCCTTCTGTCACATTTGGGGGGATGGCAGCTGCTTGAGCAGGGCTTGCGGTCTGCTTAGAGAGGTGTGAGGGTAAATCTGGATGGACCTCAACAGTTGCCTGTGTTTTAAGGATGTTTTATGGAAGAAAATGTACATGAGGTAAGGGACTCCAACTTTGTGCTGTGACTGATGTTCTAGGAGGATGGCTTGGACAAGAGCCCAGTGAAAAAGAAACAGAAGAAGAAAGAGAACAAAGAGAACAAGGAAAAGCAGACATCATCTAAAAAAGAAAAGGAAAGCGATAAAGAGAAAAAGAAGACAAAAGACAAGAAAGAGAAGGTATGTGGTACTTTCAGGAGCAGCTTGATAGGCAAGTCCCTGAGCAGGACAAACTGTAAGATTTAGGATTCATTAAAGGCCCTGTGTGAAGAGACATCAGTGAGGTGAGGTGAAGGGATATCCCTTTTTCAGCCCTTCTGAATTGCCACAGAAAGTAGGAAAGTCGATATGTCCTAAAGCTTCCTGGAATATGACCAAAATGGAAGAGATTTTGCCAGACTGCCTTTAAAGTACAGCTGTCCCTGTGACATGGATATGGTCACAAAGCGGATGTTAAGGAAGAACAGGGAAAGAGCCTGGAGCACTCAGATCAAAGTTCTGTCCAGCTGTGATTTATCACAGGGTTGGCAGCTCCTTGTCTGTATTCCCCTTTAATTTAAACTCGCCCAAATGACCCAAGTGTCCACACCATCAAGACTGTAAGTTGTCCTTGTCACTGTTCAGGACCCAAGAGAATGAGTGTTTCAACATCACTGGTATGCTGGAGGCTCAAATGTCTCTTGAATTTTGGGTACAACTGCCCTGAGGCTGGGTGGAAATTGAAAGGGGGGTAAAAGCTTCCATAATAATGACCTGAAGTACCTGTCCAAGGAACAGGTATGTACTGCATGCCCAGTGTGTTTTGACACTGAGGTCATAAGTGCAAACTAAGAAGTTTTGTTGCCTGTGTAGGGGAAAGTTTCCTTTCCAGTGATTTTTGGTATGGCTTTGACTGCAAATAAGTCATATAGGTAAAAATGTACATCAACAGGCCACGATTTGAGAACTTATGATATCACATAAAGTCACAGATCCTTGTAGACATAAGACTACCCTGAGCTCTGTCCTTTGCAAGGGAGAGACACCTTTTATTTTAACCTCTCTTCCAAGTCTTCAACATTAGTTTCTCCCTATGAGTGTGAATATCATATTCATGTCCAAGCTGTTGGCTCTGACTTCTCCCTGCTCCCTCTGGAATGATAAAAACTAAACAGAGCCATTGCAGCTCAACAGTTGGAGATTTTGGGAGGAAAGTCGTAGGAACTGTGCCCAGGTTTAGCAACTGCCAGTAACAATAGTGTGGAGGTTGTTAGTTGAGTCACTTGGGATCCTCCATTCTGGCTCATGGTGTGATGTGTGTAATTTGTCCTTGTGAAGCCTAAAGGTGGCGAGGCCAAATCTGGAAGCAAAGGGAAGAGATCTCAAGGTCCCGTCCACATCACTGCAGGGAGCGAGCCAATCCCTATTGGAGAAGATGAGGATGATGATCTGGACCAAGAAACATTCAGCATAGTGAGTATTTTCCTCAGTAAATGGGAGGGCAGTGAGGCAGCCAAGGTTTGCTCAGATGTCATCCAAGGATGTGTTTTAGGTGTTGGGGTGTGAACCCCTCCTAGTGCCCCACAGGGGTTTCCTCTGGCTGATCTGAGAGCAGGGCAGGACAACCCTGGACAAGAGCGCTCTGCTTCAGCTGGTGACTTCCCATGCTCAGCTGGCAGCCCTGGGTTACAGAAGACCCTGCAGCCTTACATTCCCTCTCCTGTAGAAGCCAAGGAGCCACTGAAGCTCTTTCAGGCAAGGAAATGCAGGAGAGTTTTGAGGGTGACCTTGTAGGAGGTGCAGAGCTGTGTAAATGCTCTCACAGCAAACATGCCCACAAGGCTCGTTGTAAAAGTTGCCTTCTAGTAAAAGTTGTCATGGCAGATTCTCCTTGGCTGAAATACCACTTCTTAAAAGCAGTTCTCTCAGTGCAAATCTCTGTATTTGCTGCAGGTCCTGTGGGGGTTTTTGTCTTTTTCTTTAACTTTCTGTGATGCACAAAAGATCCAGGCAGGCAGTCAGAAAACCTGTCTTATTTCCTGTCTGTGTGTGGTGCTGATGGGCCCAGGCCGAAAAACATGGTGCTTCCATCTCATGTCTGCCAGTTTTGGTAAAAGCAAGCATCAAGGTGACCAAAGATGGGATTGGACAGGATTGAGTTGAGCAGCCTTTCAGTTGGGGTGGCTGGTTCAGTGTGTGGAGGCTTGGATACACTTCCTGCCTGCCCCAGGATCCGTGCAGGGACAGACCATGAGTGGTTACTGCTTTGCAGAGCAAATTGTTCCCCCCTAAAAGGCAGGGGCAGTGGAGGTGGGGAGACTCTTGTCTTTTACTGATTATTGTCTGCAGCTTGTCTAACCATTTGCTATTTTATAGCTGATTTCTCCTTGCCTAATGGCCAGATAAAGCTAAACGAGCTTCTTTTCGATTAGTGGGGCAATGATGTAGAGCCCTCTGCCAAATTAATCACTTTCTCCTCTCTATTGCTCTTTCAAGTGCAAGGAAAGGATGAGACCAGTCAAAAAAGCACTGAAGCAACTTGATAAGCCTGATAAGGGCCTGACAGTTCAAGAACAGCTGGAGCACACGCGCAACTGCCTCCTAAAAATCGGTGATCGCATCTCTGAGTGCCTTAAAGCCTATACTGACCAGGATCACATCAAGCTATGGAGAAGGTGAGGGAACATTTTGTTTTCCTTAGCTGGTCTAGGATATTTTGAAATGGTAATTCAGAGGCTGCTGGCTTTCATGGGTGTGCCATTTGCCTCTTACTCAACCCATGAAATCTTGTATTTTCTGGTCCACTCAGTGTACTGAATCACAGAATCATGGAATGCTTTGGGTTGGGAGGGACCTTAAAAATCACCCAGTTCCAACCCCCTGCCATAGGCAGGGACACAGTTCACTAGATCATGTTGCTCAGAACTCCATTCAGCCTGAACCTTGAACATTTCCAGGGATGGTCTTCCATGACCAGACCCCGGCAAGTGTTTTGTCTTCAAGTTGTCCTGGTTTCATTAAAATTGATTTCAAAGCTAAATCACATAAACCACTGCAAACCTCTTTATTTTACTTTGAAGAATATGGTTCCAGCCCTCCTGATCATCCTGTCCTGAGCTGAGACTCTTTTCCAGAGAGGGTAGAATTTGATGTTGGTTTGGAAGCTGTTGGCAATTAAACTGCTGCTGTAGCACTTAACAGAAAATGTTAATGTCCTTCTAGGAACCTATGGATATTTGTGTCAAAATTCACAGAATTCGATGCCAGAAAACTACACAAACTCTACAAGATGGCTCATAAGAAAAGATCACAAGAAGAGGAGGTGAGAGCTGAAGTGCTTTCCCTTTGATTTCTGTCCTTAAAAGTTGCTACACTGGAAGTACCAATTCTTTCTGCCTCTTACTGTGGGTGTTCTTTGTTGTTGTTGTTGGCAGTGTGTGATTTTTCTCAACATCTAAACAGTCTGATTGCATTTGCCTTCTTTTTCATGTGGCATTTCTGGTCACTTTGTCCTGGCTGTTCTGACCAAGCAAAAGCATTGTTCAGTGTGCTATGTGATGTTCAGTTGCCCTGTGGAGTGAAAAGCCTGGGCATGCTGCCCTGCAGAGATCAGGTGTAGAAGCAGAGCTGCCAAACTGTGCCTGTCCTCCACCACATTTGTGCCATTCTTGAGCACAGAGTTAGATCACCAAGTCCTCAAAAAGGCAGGAAAATCCAGAGCCTGGCAGACGAGGCCATTGCTCCCAGTCCTGATCTTTTGATGGGAGAGCAGCTGAGCTGTATCCCTCTGTTCCACCCTGCAGGAGCAGAAGAAGAAGGAGGACATGTCCAGCATGAAGAAGCCGTTCCGCCCGGAGCCCTCAGGCTCCAGCCGTGATTCCGTGATGTCCCAGTCCCACGTGCCCCACAATCCTCATTCCCAGAAGATCCACATACCCCCTTCCCACACCCAGCAGCAGATGCACGGGCACCCACGGGACAACTACGGCCATCCAAACAAGAGACATTTCAGCAACACAGGTGAGGGCTGGCAAGCCAGGAGAAACCTTCCCTTCTGACCTAATGCTCCTGGACACAAATCCTTCTGGCACTTGTGACTGCTCAGGTTTAAAGGTGATGGGATAGAACATACACTACCGTTGTACTTACTGCTGGAAAACATAGTGATGTGGTGAGGAAAAGAATGTAAGAATGGGACAAGATAAGATTTGTGAGGGTGACAAAGAAATAGTGATAAAGAAATTCAAAGAATAAAATATCGTTACGATTCAGGATGGCTCATGTAACAACACGTAGAACTCAGATTTCTTCAGAGGGCTTATAGCAAAGTTTATTGAAAGACAGAATCTTTTTATACAGTGTTTCGGTACAATGAAGAGGATTGGTCCTTTAGGGCACCACCTTTTTGTAAACATCTCTACCGGTAAACAAGTTGGAAAAGCACCAGGTGTCAGGAGGACAGTACCTACAAGATTGTTTTGGGGTTCATCCTTATGATTCCCCAGGCCAGACTGAGAGAGTTCTGTACTTGGCTTTCCCACAGGCCTCAAGGCTCTGCTTGGAGCCTAAGAATCCATGTTCTGACCACTGTCAGTTCCCACCATAAAATGGGGCCCACATAGTTCAGGGAAGAGAAAGTTAATAAAAGGGTTGTCAATAAAAGGGTCGTCAATAGCTATTATTTCTTGGAGAATTCAGGGAAGCAAATGTGCTTAAACCAAAGCGTGAGAGACACTCAGAGTTGCTCTTTGCTCACGGCAGACCGAGGAGACTGGCAGCGGGATCGAAAGTTCAACTACGGTGGCAACAGCAACCAGATGTGGGGCGGGGAGCGGCACCACCAGTACGAGCAGCACTGGTACAAGGACCACCACTACGGGGACCGGCGGTCGCGGGGGGATCCCCACCGGAGCTCCGGGAACTACAGACCAAACAACCTGTCCCGCAAGAGGCCCTACGAGCAGTACAACAGCGACCGAGACCACAGGGGCCACCGCGACTACTACGACAGGTGATTGATTCCCCTCAGCGGGGCTGGGCGGGGCTGGGGGTGTTTGTGGGGAGGGCTGACCACAGAGCCAGGGCTGGGGGAGCTGATCTCCGTCTGCTTTTCTCTCCACAGGCACCACCACGATTCCAAACGTCGACGGTCCGACGACTTCAGGCCTCAGAACTACCACCAGCAGGATTTCCGGCGGATGTCTGACCACAGGCCGCCCATGGGCTACCATGGCCAAGGACCTTCGGACCACTACCGGTCCTTCCACACAGACAAACTGGGAGATTACAAACAGCCCCTCCCTCCATCTCATCCTGCGGTGTCGGACCCTCGCTCGCCCCCCTCTCAGAAATCCCCCCACGATTCCAAGTCACCTCTCGATCACAGGTCACCTCTGGATAGGTCATTGGAACAGAAAAACAATCCAGATTATAACTGGAACATTCGGAAAGCGTAAAGTGACTGAGAGGGGGAAGCGCACGTCTGAAATACTGGGATTGGTGTGGCTGCTTTCTCCAAGCCAGCAACGAGAAACTCTGAACATGCTGCTATCATCTGGCTGGGTCAAGGAGGATTTTGGGGGAGTGGGTGGAGGAAGATTTTCCCTAGTTCTTGATTCTGGTTTAGATTCCCATTTCCTTTCCCCATTTTTTACCATTGAACTGTTCTGTCATGGAACCATCCTTGCTGCCTCGTTCTTTGTTTTGTTTTTGTTTTCCTCGGTCCAATGGACTCAAGGGAATTTTCCCCAGCCAGTGTTTCCTCAGAAGGAGAAGGCAGATTGATGCTGCTTAGGATGGTGCAGAAGGCCGTGTGCCTGCTCTGACTTGATGTCATGTGACAGATGCTGCTTTGGGGTTGGGGATAAACTGGTTGGGCTGGGATTTGTGTGTCACCAGCATGGGGCAATGGGAGGATATATTCAAGGAGGGACAGCAAAGTCCCTCAGCAGCCAAACTTGGTTGAAAGAGGAACTTGATGTCCCTGCAGAATGACTCCAAAGGAGCTGGAGCCATGCTGGTGACAATCCATCACTTTCCTGGCCATGTTATCATTTCCATGTCTTTATCCATTTCAAGAAACTGGCTCTGCTTTGATTGCTCTTGTGCCCCCTGCAACAGAAGAGGTGGGGGGATCTTCCTCCCATCTCCAGAGCTGGAACTGGCAAATCTTGACTCTGGGGGTAAGCGGGAGCTGGGATATAGGACAAAAAGGGTCAACTTCCTTGGCAAAGGCTTAGTTCACTTCTAACTAGCCGAAAGAAATTGGGGTGAGAAAAGTATTTCCCAGTGGACAGGGCTCAGGAATTCATAACAAAGCTCTTCTCTTCTGGCATGGGCAGCTTGGGTGGTCCAGGATCTAACAGATGCTGGCTGGGAGGTGCAAGATCAAAAGATGGTTGTGGGGATCCTGGAACTCCTAATCTTCCTGCCACTACAGTCTCTGGTCTTTGGGCAAATCACTTCTCTCTGTTCTTCACAAAGCAGTGATCACAAACCTTTACTGTAACTGAAGGATAACGGATGGTAGAACAAAGTGAAATAGGAATTCAGTGGAGAGGTCACTGTTAAGGGGAATGGTCACCTTGCTGCCACCTCTCCAGCAGTCACCAGTGACTCTGAATTGCTAAAAGTACCTGCACTTACAGACCTTTTGTTTGTAAATTGGAAATGAACCTGAGGACTTGGCACCTCAGTGAGCAGGGAGAGAATAAGGAGTTCAGGACTGATCCATAAAGATCCTTGGAGCAAATGTCTTAGAGCCCAGCATGGCAGAGGGAAAAGAGGAATGTGCAGTCCAGCTCAGTGGGCTTCAGGGCAAACACTCCAAGTGTTCAAACCACAGCATTTGGTGCACACCAGCATTTGGCCAGGACACTGGTGTGGTGAGAGGGGTTGGCTGTGCACATACTGCTGGCCAGAAGCACCTTGGGTGATTATTTTTTCCAGGCTGGAGTTCCCTGGAGACCACAATAGAGACCACTCCCAAGAGCCAGGCTGCCCTGGGCGTGGGGTCTGAGGCTGCATCCACCCGGAGCTCAGTATTAAAGGCCAGGCTGTTCCAGACTCCTCTTTGGTAGGGCGCAGAAGCTGGGCCTCCTGTTAAGATGCCAGTATTTGACCCTAACAAGCTGTGATGTCCCTTCCCCAAAAGACTGAGGGCAGGTGGGTGTTCAGGGCTGGCTTCCTGACTCCAGCCAGTGCTGTGGAAGGCGCATGCAAACTGACACTAATCCTCCTCCATGCAGTGTATCCCTGGAAATTGCTGCCATCACTCCTCCCGATCCTACTGTTCTAATAGGACACACGGGAAGTGTTTTGTTCCCCTTTAGTTTTTATGTTGCGAGATTTCCACCAAATTCAGGGCAGTTTTGTTTCCTTAGGGGCACTTGCTGCCCTGATAAAGTGTTACACTTGTGTTTACCTGTGCAGGGTGAGGTGAAGGCAAGTCTTCCACAGTCTCCCCTGGAGGGGTGGGAGGTGTGGAGGGAGCACCTTTCCGTGGCGTTTCCCACTAAGCTGTGATTGCAGGCTGTGGTATTCAACAAAGAGGTCCTTTCTTTTCAGAGGTATTAGCTTTTAATGTGAAAATGGGAGCAACCTTGGAGGGGCAAAGAGAATTGCTCTTTCTGTCACGGTGCGGTGCTGTCACGGTGGGGAATTTGTGCCATACTCGTGTAGCAAAGGCAATACTGGCCAACCATTGTTAAGGTTGGTGCAGGAAAACTTTGGATCCCAGCAAGAGGCATTTTCTGTATTGAGATGTGGGGATTTCTGCTTATCCCAGGTTCCAGGCACGAGGTTGGTTGGGCTTTCCTTCTTGTGCAACAGCAAAAGCTTTACCCATATCCACTGGAGAGCTGTCCCCACTGTCACTGTAGCCTGATGTGAAGTCACACCATGTCCACTCACGGTGGGTGGGTCTTTGCAGGGTTTGGCTTTAGTGAAGCTGGAGGAGATTTGGGAGAAGGTCTTCCTTGAGCACACACACACTTATGCATTTTCTGTCCCCTCAGCATAGGGACCATAACCAAACACAATCATGGGGACTTGAGTGGGATCACAGGGCACACATCCACAGCCATAAACTTCCCTGTGGTGTTTGTGTCAGCATCTGGTACAGCTCTTCCTTCCAAACCAGCTGCAGGATTCCCTCCAGCCTCTTCGCAGGAAAAAGCAGCAACTCGCTGGGGTTCAATTTAAAAAAAAAAAAAAAGGTTTTTCAGCCTGACCTCTTGGGAAATGGTGTAAAGTTAGGAGTTCATGTGGTGGAAATCCTGCAGACCAAAACCTGCTGTGGGGACAGGCAATGTGGTCCCAACCAAAATGGACACGGAACCGAGTGCTGAAGTCCTTGCGTGAATGGTTTGTGATCCACACAAAAATGTTATTCTGCTTTCACCCGTTTCCTCCCCACCTCTGCCTCCCCTCTGGGGACAGAAGGACTCTTACTGTAAAAATACGGACTTTTAAACCTCTTGACTAAAAACAGTAATTAATATTAATTTATATTTGTGAAAGAAATGCCACTGTCCTAGTGATTTCTGATGTAAATATGTTGTTTATATAGTATGTATGAAATTTTCCTACATTGTAAAACTGCTGTACTTTTGATTCTTGTATATTAAAAAGTGTTACTGAGATTTTCAGAAGGGCCCCAGCGTGGTGTCTCTGGGGGGTTCCCGTGGCAAGTCTGGGGGCTGGTTTGGGGTGACAGGGCCCTTTCCTGCCAGCCACAGGCACACCACCATGGATGTTTTCACTGTGCAGGAATAAGCATGTTCTGCTTGCCTGTTTTTACATAGTTTTGCAGCCTGTGGTGATAGAGACTTGGAAGCCTCTTCAGATGGGAATTTCCAGCTGATCAGAAGGAGCTGTGCATTCCAGCTGCACCAGGATTTCACTGGGATGATACTGATGATTACGTGTTTATCCCACCTCCATGTTTTATGGATCTCTGAGGATGTGTAAATTTCTTTTTTATGTTTTCTGGGGAGAATTCCCCTTTCTCTAGAAGTGTTGCTCCTGCTGCATGGGTGAGTTCTCCTCTGTTTCCAGCCCCTCCTGGGCAGGATGTGCCTCTCCCCAGGTGGGATGTGATGGCATCCAGGGGCTGCTTTGCTTTGGTCTTTACCCTCCACTGCTCACACTGAGGCCCACACGGCAAGACACGGAGCAGGGATTGGAGCCATTTCTCCCAAGTTATAAAAGCTCATTGTAAAAAGCACTTTTCACACCTGCAGCCGCTGGGTCCAGCCCTTCCCAGTCTCTCTGCTGCTGAGCCAAGTTTCAGCCAAGAGTGAAATTTCACAGCTGAGTTATATGCTCCTGAAAAATGGATTTCCTAATGGAAAGAATGACTGGCTGTTAGCCATGGGGCTCAGCAGGGAGAGGGGCTCAGCTGCAGGGAGGCACAGGGGCTGCAGGGAGCTGGAGTGGGTGTTACGTGCCTGGGTGAATCTACCTGAGGCCAGTGACTATTTTTTTAAAATTATTATTTAAGCAGGCAGGTAAGGATGTGGGCACCCTGATGCCAGGTGTCTCCCAGCACAGCTCAGCCCGGCCATCTCCCAGCGCTGCCATGTCCACAGCACCACACTGAGAACAGTTCAATCCTAAAGCTTTCTCAAAACTGATGAGGAAACGACCCCTTCCCACCTGTCCAGGGCAGGCAGGTGGGGTCAGTCCCACGGGAAGGTGTCATCCATGAGGACACGGTCCATGCGAAGCCGTGTGCAGGACCCCCAGCGAGGGCACAGGGCTGTTTTACAGCGGGGCAGAGCCTCTAGAGGGCAGCCGGTTCCCAGCAAAAAGCCTATTTTTGGTGAACAACATCCTGCAGTTTTGTCTGCTCCCGGACAGCCGGTCCTGGCTCACCCCGAGCACTCTGATGTGAAGCTCAGAGACAGTGGCCCAAGGCCAGGAGATGGGCAGGCACAGCCAAAGTGGGGCTGGAAACCCACCCCAGGCCCCAGGTGGTGGCACTTGAGCTGTTGCCCATCAGAGTGATGGGATGGGACCCGGCATACCCCAGGGGCTGCCCCCTCACCAGCCCTGAACGTGGTCTGGAGAACAATCTGAACCTCTCCCAGGTGCCACAGGGCCACCACCACTGCCACCACCACTGCCACCACCAACGTCCCTGCACAGCCTGTGCCTTCCCCACTTACCTGCTGGGGATGCTTTGCTGCCTTGTGTGGTTAATGGGCACAGGGCATCCTTGTGCCTCGGGGGTCACCGTTCCCTCACATCAGCACTTTGTCTCACTGCAATGTGCAGGTGCTGCCTGCTCACCGTCCCAGGCTGGACAGCAGGGGACCATTGGTGACCTCCTGGCAGAACAGTCAGTGAGGGACACCCCTGGCCCGGCACTCTGGCCACTTTGTAGGTGAGTTTTCAGGTTTAGCCATTTCAGGTTTAGCCATTTCATTTGGATAAGCCAGAGCTCTGGTGCAAGGAGTGGCAGAGGGAGTGGATTTGGCTCTTTACAAACGCTGCCAGTTGTCTGGGCTTTGAAGGACGGGAAGGCCACATGTCAATCACATCTCTGGTGCTGGCATCACTGCATGGATTCACCCAAATAATGTGTGTTTTGAGTTGGTTTGAGTGTCCCACCTGCCCTCAGCATCTCGCTGTCCCCAGCTGCTGTGACAATGAGTCCCTACAGATTTCAAAACCCGAAAATTTAACAGAAAAAAAATGTAATTTCGTTTTTCCTCATTAGAGGGCAGCAACAAACCCAGCTGGGACAGGAGAGCTGCCCAGCAAAAGGGAGGATCGTGGAGAGCAGGAATTACCATTACCAGGATGTACACCCCAATCTGCTGGGGGGAGCTGGGGAAGGCTGGTGGTCCATTGCTGCACATCTCCTTCCCCAGCAAGGCAAGGCTATAATGGTTTATTACCTATATTTTTCCCCCATTCCCTTTTTAATTTTCTCACTTGGCTGCAGGTAAATCGAACTCCAGAGTGAAATCCTCAGGAGGATTCAGGACAGAAATGAGCTCTCAGAGGATCCTTCAGGTCGAAGAAAGCTGCTTTGGAGTGAGTGCAGAAACGGGGCAACGCTTGCATCCCGAGTGGGGAACAGCACCAGGCAACACATGGGGAACAAACTGAGACCCACTCATTTATTGTCAAAAAAACCTCAAAGTTTACTTGCGTTTCTCTCAATAAATAATTTACAGTATTTACACGTGGTGACACTCCCGTGGGTCTCAGCGCAGGGAGGAGATGGGGGGGCCTTTTCACAATGCCCCCCCTTTGCCTATGGTTTTTTCTTGTTTTGTTTGTTTCCAAGTATTGGGTCCTTCTTGGCCACACTTCACCTTTAACCAGAACTGGGTCAAACATAACCAAAATAAAGTGCTTCACTGTTTGCTTCTAAAATAGGGATACCCCGACCACCCCGCACCATCAGCCACCACTGGAGCACCAACCTGGACAGAGGGAATGAGCCACACCATAACCAGACTTTCCTTGGCTGGAAACTGTCCCTGAACCACAGCATGTTGTGCCATGGGGTGATTGTTTTATAGGAAGGGGAGGTCTTAAGGAATTATTGACCTGTTGGCACGCTGTGGCTGGGCCAGCTCAGGCAGCTTTCAAGCAGCACTGTGTGCTCAGAGGGAGGCTGTGCACAGCTGCATTTAGCTGTGGGGTAAACCTCCCCTTTGCCCAGAGACAGATTTTGGCTTTTAAAAGGTGTATTTTGAAGTTCTAGGGAAGATTAAAATTTGTTTTCTCTATAACAAAGGAAACAGAAAGTTCCAATCAGCCTGGCTGAGCGTGAGTGCATTGGGAAATGAATCTGTCCAGTGTTGTGGTCCAGTGGCTGCTCCCTTCAGCACCTCCAAACTGTGATATCCTTATTTCAAAATCTCCCTAAACAGAGTATCTGGGGCATCAGCAAACAAAGCAAGGAGCAAAGTAGTAAACACATTTTTTTGTTTCTTTTCTTTCCTTAAACATTTAAAAACCAATTACATCTTTTCATCTGTACAGTCACACGAGATCAATGCCAGGGCTCTATATATTAAAGAGACAATATAAATTACATCAATTGACACAAGTTTGCATTTCTCTGCTGCTTTACAAATGGAGCTCTAGAGCTGTAAGGACACAATGAATAGCCATGTTCAGTATTTACACCAGGCTGCCTCTTGGCATCAGTTCAGACGGCCAAACCAAGCCTGTTCCCACCTCTTTTGGTGCTAGCCTGTCTCATCATGCCCAGAGACCTCCCTTTTGAGAGCAGGAGGTGCCCCCAAGTGTGACATGTGTTTTGGGGCTTGTTTCTGGGAACTTCCCCCTGAGGAAAGGTGGGGGAAACCCACCAGGAGGTCTTGAAGGCGCAGACCAAAGGTGGTCTTGATGTTTGTTCAGTGAGCGACGGGGTGAACCACAGAGGAACATGGAGTGGAGGAGATGGGCAGCACTACGTGGTGGGGGAAGGAGATTACTGATGGTTTTGAGGCAGGGAACAGACATCTGGAGGCAGCTGGGGGGGTCCTCTGCTGCATCCCATCTCCTGGCTGAATTCTGACATTGCCCCATTTCTGATTCAAGCCCCAGAGGGCTTAAGGTGCAACTGGTCTGCAATGGGGTTGCAAGTCGCGGCCCCAGGATGGGGAGCAGAGCAGAGACCTAGCAGCAAAAAAAAAAGAGCACCACGCTCCTGCTCCATCCCAGGGCTGGGCCACAGGCAGGGAGGGGCTGGAGGGAGGTGCAGGTGGGGTCTCCCACTTAGCAGCCACCTTGCTGCCAGTTTTAGGGGACCAGAGAGTGAATGGTGTGAGGAACTCATCCAATGCTGGGCAGAAGATGCAGGAACTGCTTGAATACTGGCCAGGTTTCTCCCGTTGCCATCAAGAGTCCACGGTGAGTCCAGGCAGAGACAAGGGAGACAGGAGTAAAACTACTGAGTGAATCAGCCAGGTGAACTGGCTAAAATAAGGGATGCCTTTGAACCACAAAAAATGCAGGCCAAGGCTTGAGGAACATGTCCTCCTTCCACCCAGAAGGTGCCTGGCACCAGCAGCCAAGCAAGCGCGGGATCGTTGCCCATCCTTTTGGCCCCTTACACCACCTTCTGCAACGACAGGGCTGTGGGCAGAGCAGGACGTGCCGAAAAGCAGAGCCCAGCCCTGGTGAGCAGGACATCCTGCCCTGCTGTGCTGGCCAGGCTCGGTCCTGTCTCACTGCTCCGCGCCCTCCTCCTGGGCTCTGCTCTCTGAAGACAAAGCCACGTTCACACACGCCAGTGTCACAGTCACCACGTGCATGGCTGGGACCAGGGGAGTGCTACAAGGAGAGTAGCTACAAGGGTTCCCCAACACCCACTCGAGTGGGAGCAGGAGGATGGGCAAGTGAGGAAGGTCCAGACAAGGTACAGTCCAGCAAAAACTCCTGACTGGTCCCACTGGCAGCACATTCCTCCCAGGCAAGAGCTGGGGAGGTGGAGGACTTGCACCAAGAGAGAGACTGAGGTCTGAGGACATCCCATGTGGCTCTGATGTCCAACCTCTTGTTTTCCAACACCTGCCTCTCATCCCTGGTTGCCTCCTGCTCCCCCTTTCCCTTCTCTCCAAGGTGTGAAGGAGCAAACCTCTATAACAAGCACAACCAATACAAACACAGCAGTGCTACCCAGAGGGTGGGATGAGTTCCCGTGGGAGCCGTGTTGCCCGGGGTGAGCACCCGTGTCCTTTCATAGAGGTGCAGCTTGTCTTTGTTAGAGTGAAGCATCTTCACATCCTCAAAGGCGTAGTAAGCAGCCAGCATGAAGTTGACATCCCCCGTGGTGAGGAGGTCAAAGACACAGGACTGGAAGTAGAGGTCCTCCACGGGCAGCTTCTCCCTGCACTTGGCCGTGGCTGTTTCGTAGGTGAAGGCCTCAGGGGGGGTCGGCAGGCTGGGCCCCTTCCTGCGGGCACGGCCCTCCGTGGCCTGGGCCGAGCGGACGGCCTGGAAGTCAATCTGCTGGTTGAGGGGACAACCACGCAGGCACAAGTAGAGGCCCTGACTGTCCCGGTCCTCCACGGCGTTGACCACCTCCTCCGGCATGCGCACGGCGAAGGTGAGGTACCGCCCCACCTGCCGCACCACGATGGTGGTGCCGATGTACTTGGCCTGGATCTCGATGTGCTGCCCCGACACCTTCTCCGTGATCTTCAGGCTGTTGGCCCCGTGCTTGTCCCCTCCGTTCTTGGAGCCGTCCACAAAGGCGGCGGGGAGCTCGTCCATCTCCGCCTGGTACACTTTCTGGTCCACACACTCCTGGAAGCTCTTGAAGATGATGGTGAGCTGTGGGGGAGGAAAGGAGCACGGTTACAGCCAGTGATGGCCACCTGAGAGCACACAGTCACCACCAGCAGTGGGGTGGGAGGTTGAAGGGCTGGATGCTCAGTCTAGACAGGAACACGACCTTCAGTTCATGGGTAGCTCCTTCATCCCAAGAAGTGGCCCCAACTTTTAGCCCCCCAGACATGGTCATCCTGCTCCAGCAAAAGGGTGAGGACACTGTGTAAAGATCCGACACCCAGAGGCTTAACTGAATGCACCACCTGGATCTGCCTGTTATCTCCAGCCCCAACACAGGAGCTTCCTTGCAGCTGGAGCTGGGTGGAGTATCCCTACTCACAGGCCTGTGGCAGCATGTCCCTGCACGCAGCACTGCCTCGCCTCCAGGGCTGGCAGATGGCAGCAGGGATGAGCCCTGACTCCCTTGGAGGCGGTAGAGCTTCTCCTCTGACTCCCATGACATTTACATCCCAAAGGCTCGACCAATTTGTTTCCCTAACCAACTGCAGACCAACAGGATTTCTCCCATGGGTCCTCAAACATGTCCTGCTCCATCTCAGCCCCACAGGCACACGTGTTCAGCCTGTTCTAGCGGGATGGCCCTTCTAGGAGTGACTTCGTGGTGGCCTTGGCAGTGCTGGGTTAATGGCTGGACTCAATCTAAAGAGGTTTTTTTTCAACCTTATTGATTCTGATTCAAACATAGCCCAACAAGCCTCCTCACCCTGGATGGGCCCAAACACCAGCACCTTTGCCAGAGGAAGGACCTCACAGTGCTTGCTCTTCCCTTGCTGACCTGGCTTTTGGAGGAAAGATGTGGGGAGGAAAATGGGTAGAATTTGCATGTACAAACAGTATAAACCACGTTTCCTCTTTCAGTTCCTGCTCTTACACCTTTCTGCCCATGAGGGAGAAGTGGCAAAAGGGACCTCCTGCCATGTGGGCCCCATGAAGGGGGAGACTGAGACCTGGGCAGAGTGGGGCAGGGCTGGAGAAGAGAGCAGAGAACACAAAGAGCCCCAAGGATTGAGCATTCCCATCCTTTTCAGCAGCACAGTGCCCACAGCAGTGCTTCCCACAGCTCACACTGCAGATCTCATGACTAATCCCTCTTCACCACAAGCCTGTGAGGCAGATAAGGACAGAAAAGGCTCAACTAAGATGGTCATCCTGAGATCCCAGCAGGTCCTGGGATCCTTAAGGATCATTCTCCTCAAGCCAGACTTCCTAGCAAGCTTCAACACATTTTGATGTCTG
The DNA here is from genome assembly GCA_008694505.1 of Cyanoderma ruficeps. Taxonomy (NCBI): domain Eukaryota; kingdom Metazoa; phylum Chordata; class Aves; order Passeriformes; family Timaliidae; genus Cyanoderma; species Cyanoderma ruficeps. Next base: position 5,878,391 of record VZDJ01000155.1, on the reverse strand, counting down.
TAAGTGGGTAAGGATTTCAGAGCATCATTAAATATCTTTTAGGAGATTTATCAGGGACAGGTCAGAATGTCACTGCCAGCTCAGGATAAAGGATTGACATCCAGAGCAGAGAAGCAGCCCCTGTCCTACACGTGGCTCTCTCCTCTTCCCACACACAGGGAGAAGCAGAAGTCACAGACATGGTGGGACAGGACATTTTCCAAAAACCAAGTGGATGCTTCCTGCTGAGCCTACCTTTTTCTTTGGCACAAAAAGCACCCTGATAGCTTTAGAGCTTGTGCAACAGGGGTGGCACACCAGCTCCAGGCCCCTCCTGAAGCTGAGGTTGTGACACACAAGCCCTGCTGTACCACAGCAGCACATTTTCACTTAGGCTTTCTGTCTTTGCCTCGTGCCTTCAGGATGTTTATTTTGTTTGTCAAAGCACCTCCAGAACAGATTGTTCCCCACAAAATGTCTTGACTTGGCTGCAAACCACAGAGACAATTACAAGCCTGGGTAGAGGGGAAGGCAGTGTGAGGAACTCAGCTCCCTGCAGGCTTTTCCTGCAAGCTGGAGCCTCCCTGGAGGGCAGTCCTGGGTTTGCTTGGGCCTTGGGGATCTCCCAAGAGGTACCAGCATCACTCCTGATCTGGCTGTTCACAGCAATCTGGAGCCCCAAGGCGGGAGCCCTCTCAATTTGCAGTATCTGCCTTGGCCATGAAGGCCCCTTGATGTGCAGCACCTGAGCCTGCTCACCATGGTGGGCCTGGATGTGTTCAACAAGAAACCACATTTCAGTGAAGACTGGGGACAAAAGAAGGACGAACATCTGATACTGAGGGCCAAAGATTCAAATTCACAGAAGCTCACGCTCTGTCTTACCCTCCCCAAGGAGATGTGGAAAAAGGGGAAGACACAAAGGAAAGAAAGGCTGTTTTGAAGCCTCTCTTCCCTTGCCCACCTCTGTCCAGGGGGACAAGGCTCACCTTGCTGGTGGCGGTGGCCGAGGAGCCGGGCAGCACCGGCGTGTTGGTGACCTGCACGTTCAGGTAGTTATTGTCTATGAGCGGCCAAGCCCCCTGCACCTTGCAGGTCTGGAAAGTGTCCGTGAAAGTCCTGAGGTGGGGGTCCCCAAAGAGCCCGCAGTGGGTGTAGTTGGGGGCGGCCGAGTGCTTGTGAAAGCTCTTCTCGTAGTGGCAGATCTCGGGGCTGTCGGAACGCTCCTGGCTGTCCCCGGGGGGCAATGTCCGGAGGCGGGGCTGGGACGTGGGGCCATCCTTGGAGCAGTTGTGCTGCACCATGAGATCGTCTATGCCATGCACGGCGGAGTGGTAGGCCAGGTCTCCCCTGCAGGTGCGGGCGGTGCGGCGCGTGCAGTGCGCGTAGGCCCGCAGCGCCGTGCAGAACTCGGGCGCCTCCTCCGCGCCCAGGTGGTGCGAGCCCGACGTGGCCGCCCAGAACTCAGAGTTGCACTTGAGGATCTTGCATGGAGATGTCACTGCGGGAGAGGGGGACAACACAAAGGGGTCAGAGCTGGCTTGCCTGAGGGTGGGGTGCACAATTCTACCCCCGTCCAAAGGCCGCATCCCCCTCCTGCGGCCCAAACTCATGACACCGGCCCGGCCGCGTGACGGGGCCTCGCTCGCCAGACGTGACCCTCTCACATGACCCAACCCTCATGCATCAAAGCCAAAGAAACCACCAGGATCTGCCCCAACTGAAGCCAAAAAGGGAAAGAGCATCCAGCCTTTAGATGAATGATCATGGGGGGAAACCATGGTGTGGAAGAATGGGACATATTCATAAGCAGTGATGAGGGAGGATCATTAATGTGGGGGGGAGATGCAACGGGGTTTTTAAGGCTCTTTTAGGGTTTGACATTCTAAGCTCAGTGCTGCATGAGTTATTGGGTGCTGTGTCCAGACTGAGCTCTACCAGCACAAAGCTCTCTTCCTTTTGCTCCTTTATGGGCTTGGGAAAACCGAGCAGCATCAGAACCACTGTGCCCAGGTTAGGGCAGGACCAGTGCCATGACCCACGCTGCAGCACAGCCATCCCCCAGCAGTGACGGGTGCAGCACTTGTCCCTGTGCCTCTGGAAAGAAGTGGGAGCCAAAAAACCTCTTTCTTGAGGTCTGTGTGGCTCTGCCCAGCCCTGGGAGCCCATTCCCCATCACAGCCCACTGAGAGAGAGAAAAAGAGGAGGAGGAAAAAACCAGCCCAGCGGGTGCAGGGATGCCAGCGAGCTCCCGCCTCCCCTTCCCAGCTGCTGTGTGTTGCCCAGGCGGAGGCGAAGCCAGAGGCTGCAGGGCCTCTGTCGGGCTCAGACACAGCCCCGGTGCTTCCTGGCAAGGAGGGGGAAGGCAAAGAAAATTCAGATCCTGTTTCTTCCCCCCACACACAACGTCTGCTCCCTGGGGCAGTGTGGCTTCCCCGGAGCAGACTTGAAAGCAGCTGTGCAAAAAGCACATGGCCGTTGCTGAATGTCGCAGACACTGCTCTGCCTCTGCCAATTTAGAGTCTTGCTGGGTGAACCCAGGCTCACACTACTTAAAATTCATGGCATTTTCCTTCCTCTCCTCTTAATCGACCCCCTCGGAGAGCTTGGAAACAGGATGGATTCAGGCAGAAAAGGCAGCAGCAGGAGGAGAAGACAAGCCCCACCATTTCCAGATGCTTTCATGGTGCCTTTTGCAGGCATACCCATATATTCCTGTCTCGGGAGTTCTTTAGAAGGAGCCTGGCAGGGCATCTGTGCCCAAAGTATCTCAGATTTGTTTAGAAAGTTACAAAACCCAGTATTGTTTCTGGGCAAACAGTATGTTTGAGTTTTAAACAACACAGTGCTGGAAACCTAAACAGAGTTGGTGCTGGAAACTCAGAAAGGGAGACAGACTGTAAAACACTTGAGCAGCTCAGCTGTGAGAAACAAGCCTGTCTCCTCTCTGTTTCCAAGAAGACTGAAGTGCAAATAGGAAATGGTGATAGGTTCCTCACAGTTTTAAAATTCATGTTTAATAAATTCAGATGCTAGCAACAGCACCAAGAACCTGGGAGCTGTTTGGTCTTGGCAGCATCCCACTTAAACCTGCAAGAAGCTCTGTGGAAATCCTTTAACTCATCATCGACCAGAGGTGACTCAACAACAAGGTTCTGACCTGGGACATGGCTCACGTTTCTGCTAAGTCTTCTGCATGTATGGGTCAAATGTAAAGATGTTTATTATTTCACATGCTGCTCTTGTTCATCCCAGGAGTGTGGTTTTCCGGGACTGTCATAATGGACGGCAGGAGTGTGACCAGTGCCACCACCACTGGTTATCCCAAACCCTTGTGGCATCAGGCAATTAAAGTCATTGCTCTCCTAGTTGTTATGCTGATGTACAGCTTGAGGAGGCCTTGGGGCAGAAGGTGCTGTCACGGCAGCCCGACCTGCCCCCACAGCCCCAGGAGAAGCTGGAGGACACATTCCTGGACGTGCAGGAGCCACACACCCCAGGGCTCAGTAAAGCATCAGGATGCACTGCACAAAGCATCCCATCCAGTGAGCAGCTGGCAGAGTCCTGGCTGCAGCACTTTGCCTGCTCCAGCTTTTCAGCTGCTGCTTACAGGGGATGTTTTTAGTAGGAATAAACCGACAGCCTCTTGCTCTTTAAGGACTCGCTTGGATGAGGAGATGAACGTGAGCCGTGGCTGCCTAAGGACAGAGAAGGCCCTGCTACACAGCCCCTCAACACCCAGTGCTGGACACATCCTGGTGCTCAGCATCCTCCACTGCTGCCCTGCCCGGGGTCACACATGACTTTATAAGGTACTGAATTAAAAAATCCCAACCCAAGGGAGAGCAGGGAAGCCCATCTCCTTCTTCCCTGTGCCTGAAGGGGGAGCGTTCTGCTCTAAGATGTTATCACTCCGCTTTTGGCACCCATCCCCTTCTCGCTGTTTCGCTCAGGGCCCCATATAAGGCCAGATCTCCAAATGCAGGTGCCCCGGCCTGGGCGGTGTGTGAGCCCGGCCTCCTCGGCCTTTCCCATGGACATTTCCGCAGCCACTCTCATGGCAAATCCCTCATGCTGCTGGGGAGGGACCACAGCTGACAAAGGCCGTGGAGGAGAGTGACCACGACCCTTACCCCTCCCTTCCAGGCAGCCTTGCCTGGTCCCCTCTGGCAGAAGCTTTGGCACAGTGGTGTAGGCTCATTTGTACCCTGGCCAAGAAACGATGTTTATTCAATTTCGCATAATCTATTTTCCATCGACTCACAATGGTTCTGTTTTTCAACCGCAGATGACTTAGCATGGAAACAAATCCCTCTCCAGCAGCAACCCAGCATGGCTCTCCTGGGATCTGTGAGACATCCCTAGGTCTGGGTGATTTCTCATCCATGGCAAAGGACCCTTCATCTCACAGACAGGTGACTTCAACCCCTCCAAGCCACTTCCCCATGATCTTCTTTCAAGGCCTTGGTGCCACTTAAACCAGAGAACAAAATTGCCTTTGTTATCTTGAAACCAACGGTTTCAGAAAGGTAAAGCCAGAAAAAAACCCCCAGAAAACCACCTGGACTAGGACAGCCCCCACCCATATCCCCCATTTGTTCAGGGACACTTCCCGTGAGGACTCCTGAGGTCTGTGCCGACTGAAAAGCCACGCCGTTCCTGGGGGCAGGCTGTTTCAGGAGTTTATCACCTTTACAAAACACGGGTCTTGGTTCTAAGTGGATTTTATCTGACTTCATTGTAAGGACATAAAAAGAACTAGCGATTTTCTCCAAAGCAGTAAAAGGTCCGTCAGTAACGAGTGTGTTTCCCACAAAGATATTTACACACTGCAATCAAGTCCCTTGTCAATCCTCCAGATAAGGTAAACGGGTTGCACTTTAAAGTTCTCGCTGGAAGGTGTTTGCCCAGCCCCACCATCAGATCTCCCTCCAGCACCCTCGTTTCCTGCACAACCTACCACCCCAACAGGACACAGGGAATAAAGGACAGGCTCCCAACTCTCCCGAGGTCAGCCCTTTAACCAGGACATTGCATTGAGCAGGCAATGAATTGTCACCTTTTTCTGAGCTACTGGTTTGGAAAGCCCTGTGGTCCTCCTTTCAACAACATCCCATGGACCACCAAACACACACTCATGGTTCTGGGGTATCACACGACCCCAGTCCCACTGCTCTGCCCTCGTCATCAGTACACTGCATTACTGGACGTCAAATTAAGTGTTCAAACATATGCACACACCTAACCTTAACAGCATTTAATTATGAGGGCCTCCCTATTCTCGCTTCAGCTGGTGTCAAGTAACTTGGATTTCATTTACCCAAATCAGGCTCTTTCAGAAAACTAGCACAAAAGCAACATTTCATCTGTTCTCCTGTAATTCCTGTAACAAAGAAAATTACTGGAAATTAATTTCGGTAAGCAAAAGCCAATTCTTTTAAGACTCCTGAATGCACGTTCACCAGACCTGTTAATTTTAAAGTGTTCACTGCTAAGCAATGTTTTTTAATATCCTCTTGGTTCCTAACGGGCTGGAAAGTATTTCATCACCCACATGTGATGCAAATACATCATCCCGCGATTTTCCAAATACATGGATTGAAGTGTAGATGTGCAAGCCTCACACATGCAGTAAAAGGCCTTTTTGGAGAACACAGTAAAACGTAATTACCTTTGGCCTCAGATCTGAGCACCCAGACTTAGGCTCCTAAACACATATTTATTTAAGTAATCTAAATAAACATATTTATGCTGACACCTCAATAGGAAAGGCACGATTCTCCAAGGTGCTAAATACCAGCAACATCTGCCAGCTTCAAGGAGATGTGGGCTGCTCTGCTCACAGGCAGACAGCAGTCACCACCAGCATGAAAATGACCCCAAAAGAATTTAAAAAAACCCCAAACACGTTGTTCCTTAAAAACACGGCAGAAGGGATTGCTTCCAGTAAGGTTTCAGGAGTCCCAAGTAAAAACTGAGGGAATGAACAGTGTGCTTTGCATCCAGCCCCTCGTGCTGTTCCTGTCCCAGGGGGTGTCTCCATGAGTCATCCCTCATGGTTGCCATGCTGGACCCACATCTTGATGCCCATGAGCGTGGTGAGGTTAGATATAAAGAAGGGATTTTTTTACAATTAGAATGCTGAGACACTGGCACAGGTTGCCCAGAGAGGCGGTGGCTGCCCCCATCCCCGGAGACATTTCAAGAGATCCCTGCCCATGGAAGAAGGGAATTGGACGGGGTGACCTTTACAGGCCCCTCCCAATCCAAATCATTCCGTGATTCTATTTTATGACACGGATCAGCCGGCGCCTTGTCACACCAGGGAGAGAAAGGAGCGATTCTGTGCAGTCGTGATGGATGGGATGTCACGGGCAGGGACAGCTCTCCCACAGCCCCACCGAGCACCGTGGGGCGAGCAAGACCCAAGGGCCACCTGACCCAGGCTTGGTGAAAGGATTTGTGCAGGAAGGCAGCGCCGGGCTCTTCCAGCGACCTCCTTTGAACTGTTAATCAAGCACAATCTTGCAGAATAATAGCCTGGTTATTATTGCCTTGTTTGCATAACAAAGAGGCCCAATAAAACTGATTTGACTGTGCTCAGAGGGGGTGTGAAAGATCAGCCCTGAGAAAAGAGCTGCAGGAATGCAGCAAACTGCTCCAAAGCCTCAGCCCAGGAAGAAAGACAATGCAATTTGCCATCAAGAAAAGCCCAATAGACCAATAAATTACCCATGTGCAAAGGGATTAGATCAGGTTTCAGTTGCACTGAAGTGGGGGGAGGACCAGGAGGAGGGAACTGAAGGAGAAAAATAAACCTGACTCTATTAAAGAGCTGGGGCTCATATTTTGCAAGGGTGTGCATGGGGAGGTTGGCTCGGAGGGGCCACCTTCCACGCTGGGGCCGGGGTTAGGCGCTCATTTCCACCGACAAAAGCCGCAGATGCATTAAATCCAGGCAAAGGCCCTACTTCATGGACGATAAAGTGATTCTCGATGTACCCCAGAGCACACCCCAAACCATGCAGCTTGCTTTAACCCAGTCCTTGTCCTGCTCAAGAGGATGCTGGGGGAAGGAGAAACCAGCTCCTCGAAGTCAAACGAGGGGCACAGAAGGGTTTTTCTCATTTCAGTGTCCATCACTAAAGCATCCAGAGGACCTGCCTTGGCCAACTCCTTTCTGTCCTCAGTGCGGAGTTCACGGCCCCCCATCTCTCCTCTGCAGGCATCGCAGAGACACGGGGCAAGTACAGGCAGGAAAGCAGCAGAGTCAGTGTCTTCACCGGCTACAGCACAAACTGCTGCACTGCACGCTGCCGAAGGAGCCCTTGATCGCTCCTGTCACTTAGTCAGCTCTTTTGGCTCCAGACTCGGCTCAGGCTGACCCGGCATGCTCCGCGCCAGCCAAGGCAGCTCTCCCCAGCCAGCACTGCTCCTCCAGCCTCACCTCGGCAGCCCTGTGCAGGGAGAAGGGTGAACAGGCACCACCGGAGAGGGCACCAGCCATGGAGCTGCTCTGAGAACTACCAGCAAACCTTGGGGAGTTCAGTGGGCATGGTGGGCTGAGAGGGGGAACCAGCACGACAGACAACGCAGTAATGGAGTCACAGACTTCGTTCTTGAATCTTCCTCCTGGGACTCACTGCCTTAGCGCTGCCTTTGCCGCAGCTGTTGAGCTTTTGCCTGCTCAGAGGAAGTGGTGCCAGTGGGTGGTTCAGAAGATGTAGGTTTTACTCCTCCATGAGCTGGTGGATGGAGGACAAGCAGGGAGGGAAGTGACAGGGCAGTGATCTCCCTCTGACTCTTCATCTGCAGAAGGGCACTAACAAAGCTGGCTCTCCAGCACAGTGTGCTGCAGGCTGGGAGGCCGTTCTGGAGTGGCACACCTGACTCTCCCCATCGGGAGTGCACCCGGACACTTTCACCAACAGTTCCCAAGAGCTGGTAGATCTCCTCAGACCAATGGTCCAGTTTAGAGATGAGGACACTGAAGGACGTTAAGGCTTTCACCGAAGATGAGAGAGGTGAATTTGTACTCTCATGCCCTGCATGAAGCATCACCCTCACCTTCCTCCTCAGCCACCACCACTCCCGTCCCCATCCCTCTGGAGCAAGCGGTCCCTGGATTAGATCACCTCTGCCAGTCACCCCCACTGCTGAGTGTTTCAGGTTCCCAGCAGACATCACTCTCCCCACGCCAAAGCTGTTTTCCCAGGGTGCCTTTGAAGGCAGCGCTGCCACCCACCAGTGCCCGGGGGCCCCCCAGGTGTGGCAGTGGGTCCCTCGCCCTCCTCCCCCTCGCCCGGGCCACGGCAGGGCTGGCAGGGAAACGCTTTCTGCTCACAGGTGTGGATTCCCTCTAGGAATAATCATCCCCGCTGTGCTCTTGTGAAATTTCAACCCTTCAAACGCAGAGGTAAATGAGATACAAAACGAGGAGATGGAGAAAAGCCCGGAGCACATAAATCTGGATGAGGCAAATTTATACAATTAGATGTCTGCCAAAAAATTGCGGCATCTCAATTGGAGGCGTTGGCTTGCGCAGGGTGTGGGGTGGCAGCTGCCCGGCTGGAAGGCAGCAGCCCCACAAGCCCATCAAGACACCTGACTGATGCTGGAGCCCCACCTGGGATTGAAAGGGGACCTTGTGGATCCCTTCCTGCAGGCTGGGCTCCACCCAGCACCAGACTCCCTCCCCCCATCGCTCATACCCCATGGAAGCCTGTTCATCTTTCACAGCCACAGACCTTCAGAGGCTTATTTATTTTTAAATGCTGCCTCTCCCAGGACTTAGATTTTAATTTTAAGAGGAAAAAGTAATTTTCTAACTAGAACCCACTCCCCCAGTCCCACTGCTCCCCCACACTTGTATCCCAGCACAGTGATGCTTTCTCATCGCTGCGGGCTGGCAAAGTCCGGAGTCATGTCCCGCCACATGCCCTTGTCATCTCAGAAAGGGCCAGCTGGAGTGTGTCACACAGCAAGAGAAAAAGGTAGCTTGTCCAAAACCCAAAATGCCATAGATCATTCCTAAGGCTTTGGGGACCAAAGTCAACAGCTGTCCAGGAAGGAGAGGAAACCAAGGGAGGAAAAAATTCTTTGGCCTCAAGTGAAGCTTGCTCTCTGCCTGACCCATAAAACCTGTATGTCAGGGACAGCTCTGTTTGCTGGGAACTGAATGGCCAAACACTTCTGGATGCTCATGCAGTGCAAAGTGGGACTCGACACTCTTCTGAAGGACCTGCTGTCCCTGCAGCTGTGGGGACACGAGACCCTGGCCACCCCACACACCACGGCCAGGCCGTCAGACAGAGCGGCTCAGTCTGCGCCTACCAGGGCTGTGTGTGTGTCAGAGCCAGCTTGTTCTCTGCAGTGAGAGCCCGATGACTTCATCAAGGGGATGGCATCTGGTTTTGCAGTTGGCTATAATTCAATTCTCCCCCTTGCTGCAGGAATTTCAGCTGGTGGAGCAGTGATTTACTCAGCCGGGCTGCACTTGAGTGCAAAGCAATCTTGAGGCTACAATCGAACACACTGTTATTTTGAGAGCTCATGGACAAGGGAATAAATATCCTCTCTTCTTTTCATCCCAGTAGCTGCCAAGTGCAGGCTACAGAGCTTTTTAAAGGCATTTAGGAGCTCTTCTCTAACAAGTGCACTCTGGATGCTGTGCATGATCAGGCAGGACCCTGCCTCCACAGCTCACTCCTGATCGGTGGCATCAGGAAAGATTTGCCAGGACAGCCAGAAAGCAGCCAGGGCACCTCCTCACCTGCCCCATCACAGCTGCATCTCCAACCAACCCCCATACTCCCCAAAAACCCTCCCCCATCACCCCAGCACACATCACTCCTGGATTCTAGCAGCCAGGAGCACACTACAGCTGCCTGCAAACCACCTGGGACCCTGAGGCTCTTCTGCTCCTGGGTTCCTGCACCACCCCTTACTCCAAGTTTGGGGTCTGCTCCAACATGAAAAGCAAATCAAACCAATCAAACTCATCCAGATGGATCAAAACCCCTCATCTTCGACCTTTTTCGCTGTCTCGCCAACGTTTATCCCTTGGGAGCAGTAGGGCTTGGCTGTGGGATCCCCTGAAGGACTGATGGGCTGAGGAGGGGCTTGTTTGGGCCACACACTGCCATGCCAGACACTACGGATGCTTTATGGGATGTGCCCATCAGGGAGCCAGAAGAGAGACCGCAAAACTCATTGTCACTGGGGCCGCAGCCTGGCTCTCCAGGGACAGCAGGTCAGTGCAGAGCCCAAGAAGAGCCCCCAGGTCAGGAAGTTTTTATGGTTGCCCAGCCCTGTGAGCACTTTCATGTGCATATCCGACTCAGCACAGCTGTCCAGGCCACAGAGAAAGAAACCTCAGCTGTTCCCATGATAAACTCAAAGTCACTCTTAACACTGCCTTGTCCCCAGTAACCAAGGGCTAGGAATTCCACAATTTTCTGTGGAAAAAAGCAACATATCCACCCCATCTATATTAAAAACAAGGCGCCTCCTTCCAGCCCTGCAACGTGCCTTGCTGGCAATGGCAAAGAACTGTTCCAAGTACAAGACTAGCTCCCTGTTCCAAGTACGAGACCAGTTCCAAGCTTGCAACAAAACAGGGAAGCCAAAATATTTCCAGGTTTACGTTTGAATCCCTCCCTTCTCCTCTGCCCTGACAACATCCCGCACAGGCGTGTTCCTCTCCAGCCTCCACCTTCCCCAGGATGGGCTCCCTGTTCACAGCACTGCAGGGGTTATTTTCGCCTCTAAACCCCATCTCAATTTTGGCTTAATGCTGCCATGACCTCCCTGCTGCTGAGACAAAAGGCATTTATTGACTACTCTGATACACCTCCAATAGGACTGGATCCTTATCTAGAATCCACTGCGCTGCCTGGATGGACCAAGAGCAGAAAACTCCAAATTTTTATGGAGGCAGGAGTGTATTACAGCCAAAACAGTCAAGCTGGAAACAAACAGGGAAAGCCAAAGCAAACCTGAGCCTGCCGCACCTGGGGCAAAAAAATCCAGGGCCAGATTTTGGAAGTACAAAAGGATTTGCAAGAAAACTAAGCACGGCCTGTACTGGGAGGCACAGGTTTGGTTCACCCAGGAGATCAGGGTCTCAGCTGGGAGAGCACCCATGAGCATCCAACACTGGGACTTGGCACAAGCTCCAAGGAGACCTTCTGCCAAGGAAACTCTGAGCAGTGGCTGGCTCTGCCCAGACCTCCTTCCCCAGCTGCCCCACGGTCACCCTGACCCACGGCCAGAGGACCCAGCCCAAGGGCACTGGACGGTGGAGGCTGCCCAGGAGGCAGCAGGGCAAAGCCACCAGTGTGAGAGCAGCACAAGCAGGAATCCAGCCCGGGCTGCGAGCGTGGGGGGGGGGTTAAGCAAATAAATAAATAGGGCAGGACTCGGCGAGGCACTGATCTGACACGCCGAGCGCCCGCTTGGGCAGCCTCCAGCGGCCCTGCTCACCTGGGGCTCCCAGGAGGGCTGCAAAGCCTCCTTGGTGCTGGGGAACCTGCTGGGAACCCACAAATTCCCAGGAAACATAGGGGGAAAGGGGCAAAAGGCTATGGCAGGGAATAAATCCCCCCTTTTTCCTACCTTCCCACCCACAAAGCTTTCAAAAAACCCCCCAGCCTGCTCCCAGCCCAGGGCACGGGGAGCCCCGTCTCCGCCTGCGCCCCGCTCCCGCGGGCTCTGGATCGCCTCGTTCTGCCAGTTCTTTGCACCTTATTTGACTGCTGAAGGGAGAATCAAACAAAGCAGCCAGCCAGATCTCCTATCAAGTTCTTTCTTGCACCGTAAATCTCACAGCCTCGACGCTTTGCAACTCAACCGCTCCGAAAAGGGCGTTAAGCAACACATATGGGAGCAGCTCCAGAGTTTCCAGAAAAAAACCCAGGGGGTTCAGCTTCCAGCCTGCTGGGAATTTTCATGGGAAAAGTGGGGTCCAGAGAGACACCTCTGTGCTAAGGGCAGCGCAGAAAAGGTCTTCCTGGAAGAGGGCGAAGAGGGCAAAGATGGGAGGAAGGGCGTAAAGCAGTTATTTATTTATTTCCTGCATGTGTGTGCAAGACTACTTCACCTACGGTTATGCAAAAGAAAGGCAGAGGCGATTTAAAAATTAATACATTAAAATTTAAAAAAGGAAAGTTTTACTAAACTGGAAAGAGAGATAGGGAGATTTAAGCCTTAGACCTTTTCTTTCTCCCTTCTGCTTTCTCTCCATTTTTTTTCCCCCTCGAAAGTGAAAAAAAAAAAAAAAGGAGGTAAAGAAACTGGAGAGTTTTGGAAGGAACAAATCCGCCTCTGTGGACTGGGTTTCCCCTCCCCCAACAAAAACAAGCACTCAGGGCTTGAAGGAATTTGCAGGCAGAGATCTGCCAAAAACATTGTGAAAAACTATGGGGGATTCATTGGAAACAGATGGCGTTTTCAGCTGTAATTCTGAAATTCTCCCCTTTTCTGACACAATACAAACATCGGGGCCGGGGGCGGCGGGGGGGCCGAGCCCCGCGGCGGGTGCGAGCGGCCGGCCCGATGGTGCCGATGCTCGCGGGACCATTTGGTTGCCATCCCGCCCTCGGACAGCACAACAGCTCCCGGCCCAGCCAGGGCAAGGTTTCCAAGCAAACGCGGGTGCTGAGCCCCCAGAGCCGTGGGGCGGTGAGGGGAAGGGGCGGCCGCCCGGAGCGCCCGCGCATCCCCCGCCCAGGTGCGCCCCGCGGCCGCGCTCCCCCCGCCGGGGCCGTGCGACCCCCCGGGCCCCTCACCGACCCCGAATCACACCGCAACCACCCCCCGAGCCCCTCCGCCGCCGCTCTCCGCCTCTGCCCTCCGCGGGGGCTCGCAGCGTGGACCCCACTGCTCTCACGGCAGAAATTTAGGATGGGGGTGTTCATGTGCGGGTCCCCCCCACCAGGGTCCCCCCTTCCTTTCACGGCGCCCGGGAAGGGGAGAACAAGGTAACCTGGCGCTGTCAGGAACACCTCCCCGCCGCCTTCGCCGCTTTGATTTCCACCATCTCCTTCCTTGTGGGATGAGGAGCGGGGAGACAAAGAAGATGAGGTCAAGGAAAAGCTCCCACCGCAACTGCTTGGGGATCGGGGAATTGGGGGTTCACGCAACAAAACTGAGCCCCACTTGCTTATTTTAAACATGTGGCAAACTGCTGCGAGGAGAGGGAGAGGGAAAGAGGCCCAGGGACAGGGGAACGGGGGCGGCGATCCAAGGGCTGCCAGAAACACAAGGAAAAAGTCTGCAAAATAAAGAGGCTGTTCCTTACCTGAAGGGAAGATGCAGAGAAAGACAGGGAGGATTTGGAAAAGTCCCAGGGCTGTGGATCCTGCCCCTCTCCCCATACCCATCCATCCAGCTCGAGCTTTAACCACTATCCTCTCCCTGGAAGAAGAGTTTAAAAAGGGGAAAAAAAAAAAAAAAAAGGAGAAGGGAAGAGAGGGGGAAAGAAAGGGAAAAATAAATCAATCGAAAGAACTTGGAGGAAAAAAAATGAAATCAAATGCCCCACATTGCTCCGCGGAGCGCAGCAGGCACAGGCGGCCTCAGCTCCGGGCTCTGCACTGAAAGATTACACAGACTTTTTCTCCTTCTTCTCCTCCTCCTCCTCTCCGTCCCCTCCCATTACAACCCAGCCCTAGCCATCAATCATCCCTCTGCCTCCCAATGCCGGCATCCTCCTCTGCGCCTCCTCCCCCGAGCGCGCCCGCCTCCCCGGCCATGCTGCGGGAAGGGGCGGGAGCGGCCGCGGCCATGGGAGCCGGGCGGGGAGGCAGTGGGGGAAAAGAGTCGGGGAGAGCCAGGCCAGGGGGTTGTAGCTGTGGATGGAGCCACCGAGCTCTCCCGTGTCCCGGGGGAAAGGGGTGGCGGTGGTCCCCCGCAGGATGGGCAATAGGAAGGTCTCTGGATGTCTGCCCGTCGTCGCTCATCGCAGCTCGGTGGCAGTTTGGGAGAGGGGCTTCCTCCCACCCCATCGGGTCTCAACACCTACTCTGCCTTCCCTGCCCCTCTCCCATGGGCCTACCAAGACCACTTTGGATCGCTCAAATACTAAGCGATTTGGGGTACAGGGAGTATTGTACAGCAAAGCAGGGAAACTGAGGCAGGGAGGGTTTAGGCAGCTGGTGCGGGGTAGGGGTGGTAACAGTGACACTGAGGTCCCCCGCCTGTTGGGGGGTGGCGTCCCCTCCAGCACATGGAGCTCCTCCACGTCTTTCCAGCCCTGGTACAATGGTAGGTGAGAGTTTCACAACAGTTCCAGGTCATTCACCTGCACCTGCACTGGCACTGGCAGTGGTGAAGTAACCCCAGGTGACTCAGAAACGGCAAGTCTCAGAGATCCTTATCATCACACTGGCACTCCTTAGGAACAAGGACGCCTGTCAGGTACCCCAAATCCAGCTGCCAGCCCACCAAGGACTGATGGAGATGACTAAACAATACCTACACTCTCTCAGGACCTCCACCACTGCCTCTGCACCACCAGCCCACATACAGACCTGGATGTTCAGCTTTCACTGGGGGAAAGTCTCACCAGTTATGTTGGTAGGGTTGTCCTGGGGATCTCACTTTTAAGCCTCCCTTGGAGACCCTTTGGCCAGTCCCAGGCAGACACCAGCCCTGGGAGAACCCTGCCTGCTCACAGACCATCAGATGGAGCAGCAGCTTGGAGGCGTTTGCCTCCTGGGTTTCAAGATCCTGCTGTTTTCTTCTTCCTCCTGCAATGCCACAGCGTGCAGAGGTGAGCAGATTGGATCTGCATCCCCACCATCCCAGGGGTCTGTGCCACCCGTGGGAGGGCTAGGCCAGGAGGAAGGCATCGACTTAACTTGGATCTCTTAAACATTTCCCTTGAGGGATGTTTTAGCCACAGTGAACTGAGACCACTTCTGAATGAGGGTACCCACAGGTGTGGGCTTTAATAACTTCCCTGTTTTGGATCATTAGCTCTCCTTTGATGGTGTGTCCCCTTGCTATCCTGATGTTTCATCTCCTTTCTTTTGGGGTTCTTATAAAAGAATAAAAGGATGCTGGTTGTTTTACACCACCCTTCTCCCAACTCTGTAAGACCATGGGTCTTTCCTCCTGTAGGTTGGTATAGGCTGGGATACCCCTTGACATTTCTTCTAATTATTCTTGGAAACCGCCTTTTCTAGCTCATAAACATCCTTGAGTATGCTTTTCTGAGTGACCTGGCTTAAAGTCTCTAAAAAGAGCTTGCGATCTCCTCCCTGTCACGGATTGAACCTGTGATCCAGTACAACAAATATCCCATAGAAAGAGGAAGAGGAGATGGGAATAAATATCCAAGAAGCAAAGATATCTTTTGACACCTATCTATTTCTCCATGAGGGGAGTGAGCCCCCATGCCTCCAAATGAAGGAGGAGCTTCTCTGGGGCTTTATCCAGGCTGCAAAAGGAATTAAAACACTGCAGCTTTTCCATCTGGGACCCAGATGGGATCCAAAAATCCTGTGGCCTTGCCTGCCTAACGGAATATCTGTCTTGGTCCTGCTGGTCCTAGAGCTGTGCTCAGATGGTGTCCACTAAAGTCAGAGGGAGCTCTGTGTGCAGAGGAGCTGCCAGAGTGGGCAGAGCTGGGCAGGAGATGAAAGCTGCCAGGCCGGATCCAGACCTGTAGCAGAGGCAGTGTGGGAGGAACGCCGACTCGAAGCACCTCTTTGTGGGGGATGTCAAACAGGGGCAAATATGTCCAAACCCTGCCAGCTGCTCCTACCACCCAAGAAGAAATGCCTGCTGATGGGATGTGTAGGCAGCTGGAGCTGGAAGGGGCCTGGGGGGAGGAGAGAGAGGGTCTGTGAGCTGGGGAGAGCCCAGGAAAGGGGGGGGAGATCCAGGGAATGTGGTTCCAGACTTCAAATCCTTTCCTCTGGCTCCCACCCTCTCCTCTTGCAATGCAACTTTTGCTTTTATTTCAAAATGAAAAACATAATTTCTGCTGTTATCCTGACTGATGACATCTAACATGATCTGTTTAACTAAAAAAACCCATCTGAATGACGAACTTTTAAAACCCAGCTGTTAAATAGCTGTTCCGAGGCCGCTTTGATGGTTTGACCTAAAGCACCACTTTGGTATTGCCATTTTGGGGCAGGCTGACACGATAGCCTGGAATCCAGTCTGAGGCATTATAGTTAAAATAAGACCCTTGATGGAAATTCTGCCTTTGGTGTAGGGAAAACTGTGCTGCCATAAAGCAACGGTCAGATGCCCCTGGCTCCAGTTTGTAAAAATTTCTCCTTGATTTTGCTCCGTTGCATCATGCATTGCAAATGGGATTGCTGTTCTTGGCACGGATCAAAGCAGCGGATTTCGCTGGAGAAAACAACAGATGTGTCCAAACCGTAACTTCAGGGAGGAAAAGGCCCCAAATAAGGTGTGTTTCTGAAGTCCTGCTCCCCTTACACGTTTCTGAAATAACCTTCACCTTTCTGTTTAGCTGAATCAAAGATCTGGACTTTAAATTGCCTACTGAATCAGAGGCTGTGTGAAATTAAGATCTCTGCCCTGCTTAGTGGGGATATCTAGGCTTGGAAATGTAGAGAGACTGCATTTCCTCCAACTTGTTTCCTTCTCAGAACCCGTCCAGGACTCATGCTCAGGCAGCCCGATGCAAACAGAATGTGGGAAACCACCCACCACTGAAATGCAGCCACTGCAGCGGCTCAGCTCCGGGGCACAGGCACCTCCGTGGTCATCTGCACACTGACTGCTGTGTTTGGTGTCATCGTGGAGGGGTGACACAGCCTCCTCCGAGATATTTGCAGGATGCTGGAGGAGTCACAGTTCCCATGGGACACTCAGCCCGGATCGCTGGGCTGAACTTTCCTTTTCTCTGCCCTGTGTGGCTTTTCTCACACTGTGCGTGGCTGTGGGCTTCAGCGGGGCTGAGTGAATGTGGCTGATTTGAGCCTGGAGGTTTGCAGATGAGGGCTCCCCTTACAGCCTTCCTAATGGAATCATTCACTACCTGTAATTATATGGCTAAAATAGTAAACACGGGTATTTCTGAGGGCTGCAACTAGTAGTTAGAGGAGTTGATGTCGGGGCTCCTGGTCTGCTCCTGACTCTCCCATGAACTTTCTGTGTGGCCACTTTTCCCACCGCTATCTCCACTCTGCCTGCCTCAGGACATGGTGTTCAATTCATGGCCTGTCTGGGATAAGCCATAATCAGTCCTGCAGGAAGGTAATCCTGAAATGCTCTGCAGGGATGTGTGTGTGTTTGGGGTGAGCAGCAAAAAGCAAGCTGCTTCTTAAAGGAGGAAGAAAGGAAGTTTGGAGTATAAACCTCCAAGTTGTTGTCTGGAGAGGTTTGATGGCTGATCCCAAAATGTTTGTGGAAATAAAAGCAAACGCTTGTGCTCTGAACAATTCCCTTACTAAAGGAAAAAAAAAGTCTGAATAAGAAGAAACAAAAAAACCCCCAAAAAACCCCAACATCTTCGTGGAGTAACAGCCACCTCTGATGTCTGCAATTAATTTTAAAGACCTTCCTTTTACTCATCATTCCATTTTTTATCATTTTTATAATTTCCCTGGCTGACGTATCAGACGCTGTCCCTGAGCTGTGCACCCAAAGCTGCCAACTACCCATCTAAACCCCCTGCCTACCAATGTTTCCTTGCAGGTAGAGCAGGAAAATGTCCCCACAAGATCTCCTTAATGCCCTGCACTGAACTTTGGCGTCAGCTGGACGGGGCAGGCAGAGGGGATGGCACAGAGCAGGGCTTTGGAGGGCGACCCATTCCTGCATAGTGAGGCGTAGAGAAGAGTTTGTAGGTTTATCTAAATCCTTCCCACAGCTGCCCCTGTGAACATCAGCCTCACCAACCTGGCTGTGTAAAACGAGGCCAGTTGTGAAAGGTGGAAAAAAAAACCCCACGGCTTTGTGCCACAAGTAAATGAAATGTAAGAAGTCTTTGTTGACCTGCATCCTTGCATCTGCAGATTAACTGATTATCAGTAGCCCCCACTGAAGTCACAGTGGGTAACCTCTCCTCAAATTGCCTGCTCCAAACACACAGCCATAAAAATCACCTCTAAATGCTGAAAAACAGCCGGGCTGCGCAAGGGGAAGGGAAGATGGTCTGGTGGAAAACTTTCAGTCTCACCCATGACAGAAAGCCAAACAAGCAGGCGTATTTTAAGGCAAGTCGAGTTCATCACATCAACCCTTTTTTTTTTTTTTTACTTGTAACATTTATTTGTGTCTCTCCCTTTCCCTTGCTTGCAAAGCTCCTGGTGGGGTGAGGCCTAATTCCTACATATGGGAGCTTGTAACCATCCCTGTTCAACAGTGTTTGGAGGGCTGGCTGGAAATCTGTATATATAATTCTCTGCAGGGAGCTGGTCTTCCTGGCCCAGTCTCCTCTTTGGGGTAGATATCAAGCAATATCTCTGCAGTGTATCTTCTTCACATCTGGGCCCCCCTCTAAGCAAAAATAGAAGATAGGCTGGGAGGTTCCCAAGAGCAAGTTCAAATGGCCAAATGTCAGCTCAGCAGAGAAGATGGATCAGTCTGAACTGCCAAAAAATGACCAGGATGATAGAATCACAGAATGGTTGGAGTTGGAGGGGGCCTTAAAAATCATCTGGTTCTGATCCCCCTGCCATGGGCAGGGACACCAGAAGAATTGCAGAGAACTGGGTGTTTATCAGCAGAGACAGGAGCCAGTCTGTGTGATGGGACAGTCTTTCTCTGCTGCTTTTAAAAGCTCCTGACATCTCGAGAAAGTGCAAACATAGCTCACTAATTCTCCTCCTCTGACTGACAGGTCAGCTAAGGACATCTCCTCGATCCTATTTAAAGGTGGGAGATGGCATCGGGTGTTTGCAAATCTACATCTGCAGCCCTTTGAGCAAGGGGTGTTTGAAGGATCCTCTGGAAAAAGCTCTGTGAAACCCAATCACCTTTGCCAGGTGTCCTTCTGTCAATTCGTGGCAGCAGTGGGCAGAAATACAACCCAACACAGGATGCTTTTCCTGTGTTCTCAGTGGTGAAACACTGGGTGACAGTGTCCTCAGCTAATTTAAAACTTTGTCCTGAATATCAAAGAAAGTGACATTCCTTCTTATGGGGGGAAAAAAGCTTCCAAACCCAAAGAACTCTAATCCAGCACTTCTTGCGGGTATTTTGGCAAATGAAAATGGGAGTTTTTGTGGAGGGGGAGCATCTTGGAGTTGACACCAGGAGTCTTCCTGGGTGTGCCTGACTGGGGCTGGGCTGAGTTAGGGTTGGGCTGGGATTAAGGCTGGGATTGGGGTTGGAGCTGGGACTAGGGCAGGGTTGGAGTTGAGCTGGGACTGGGGTGAGCGGGGCTGGACTGGGATTGGGCTGGGCCGGGGCTGCGGCCCCACTGGGTGGTGCTGTTATCCCTGCGCCGCCTGCGAAAGTATCCAGTTTATAAAATAAATGCAATCCAACGCCGCCTTAAACCACATGACATAACAGCAGCTTGCGAGCTCCCATTAAAATCTCAATTTGGGGAAATTGATTCTACCTCTGAGCAATTGCGATGCAATTACTCCAACAGGCAGCAATCAAGAATCACATCAAAACAACACCAAACTTTCATCTCCTGCCTCGCAACCACCACCACAACAAAAAGCACCTGTCTTGCAAACGCAGCCCGGTTTCTATAAATATATGTAATTTTTAGGAAGGGCAAAGAGCACGTCCCGGAGTGGAAGCTTGGACAGAGGCTGCTCTGGCTGGTGCGTCTGAACTATCCTGTCTGGCGGCTATAATCTGTCCCCCCCGTCTCCTGGAGGAGGTTTTGGGCTATTTACGGACTCAGGACATCAGGAATGAAGTCGCTCCCTCTGCCCTGCCGCGCTCCAGCTGCCCATCCTCTCCCTGCGCACAGACGTGCCCATCCCAGCCGTGTCCCACATCTGTCCAGCTGTCACCCTCCACCTTCCTCCCCTCGGAGCTCGTAAACCCTCCTAAGCACTTCGCAACCGGGGCAGTTCAGGGAAAGCTTTGTGTCCCCGCTCCGGTCCCGATAACCGCGATCAGCCCCGGGATGAGCTGTGCAAGGGAAAGGGGGAAATATTGGGGAGGATGTTTGCAGTTCTCATCAGTGGTCTGCAAGGAATTACTCGATTGACTTAGCGCAGCAGGGAGCAGCTTTAGTGGCAACCATCAGAAGGGAGGATAAATGAATAACCTCATGCACGCCAGCTAGCGCCGAGCCGGGCAGGGAGCGCTGGGCAGGGGAAGTGGGGAAGAATCGAGGTTTCTTAGAAAAAAGACCGGGGAGGGGGAGCCAGGAGGGGACCGGGAGCCTCAACAGGTCCGGAGGAGGAAGGGCCATGCAGGGAGCCGGGGGACATGCGGCCGGGGGGGCCCCCAGCCCCCGCCCCGCTTACCTTGGCGGCCGCATCAGCCTCTCCAGCCCCGCGGGGGTCGGTGCAGGCAGCGGCGGCTTTTTTAAATATATATTGTTTTTCCAGGAGGGGTAAATAAAACAAAAATAAAAACCGAAATAAAATAAAACCCAAACGAAATGAAATAGTAAAAGCCCCCAAGGGTCGAAGTGGGGGTGGCGGGGGGGTGGAGGCCGAGGGGCGCGGGCAGCCCCCCGCCCTGCGGGCAGCCCCGGCGGGGTGCAGGCGGCCTCGCTCAGCGGGACGCGGGGAGCCGCATCGCCCTCCCGGAGCATGTGAGAGGCAGCAGAGGAGATAGAGCCAGATAGGGAGGTCCCCTCCCTCCTCCCTCCTTCCCTTCTCCCTCCTCCCTCCTTCCCTCCGCACACGCTGAGCAGCGTCGTTCGCGAGGAGCGGCGGAGGGGGGGAGAGGGAGGGAGGCGCAGCCCCGGCCCCGCCGAGGGGGGGCTGGGGGGTCTCCGCTGCAACACCCCCGACCCCCAGCACCCCCTCTCCGTATGCAGGCACACAGGGCTGGGGGACGTGGAGGAGGATTTCAGGGTTTTCCCGGAGAGGTGGGGATGCTCCACCTGCAGCAGGAGGGGATGAAGGGGAAGTGGGATTTAGGGGCACCCCCCTCTCCAGCCCCTGGGGTATGTGTAGGTGCTGAGAGCATCTTTGGGGCGGGAGGAGGACCCTCATCAGGACTGTGTGGTGGGGAAGGGAAGGAGACCCCAGGCTGCCCTAAGAGCCCCTCAGTGGTGTCGTCCACCCCAGCACCCAGCACTGCCGAGACCTGGGCAGTGTGGCAGCTCATCCCCAAATCTCCCCCACCACTCCTGGGATGAGCACCCGTCTCCCAGAGAGGCCTGTGGGGGCTGGTTTTGGCAGGCACTGGTGCCAGGGCGATGGGAAAGCTCTGGGTGCCGGGCTGTGCCAAGCAAAGTGTCAGACACACAATTAATTACTGCAGCCCCAGAGCCACAAACACTAAATATGCTGTCGCCGTAGTGCGTGGATAATAGCAGCCCTTTGCAAAGTGTTTCTCTCTCCCCTTTCTCTGTGTGCAAGAGACAGAGGCTGCAGAGAGCAGCTCTCCAGTGCTTGATTAAGTCAGCAGTGAAGACAAAATGTGCCTGAACAGCTCAGGCTTAAGGAGGGATTTGAGTGTGTGTAAGGTACAAATTAGAAAATGGATGTGATTTAATCACAACAAATCTAAACAGCCCTGCTACAGAAACCTTGCCATCAAAGAGGGCTTTCTTTTAAATGTGGACACAGTGAGTGTACAGTCCTGACAAAGGAACAACGTGTTTGGGGATGAGTTATTAAAGCAGCAACAGAGAGAAGACTGGAGAAAGCCTGATGTATACCAGATAAGTTATCAGTTATAGAAAGAACGGCTTCCTTCCGTAATAATTATTTGCAAATCAGTCCTCAGTTCTGGATACTGTGGTGTCTGGACACCACAGCAGAGACAGAGCAGCTTCTGTCAGGCTTGGGATGCTGCACAGACAGGAAACCAGGCACAGGCCCTGGCTGGGAGAAGGTAAACTGCTCGTTTGGAGGAGCCCAAGTGAATGCAGCAGACAAAGAGGAGGGGGGAGAAGTGTCGGCAAGCCCAGACCTTCCTGCAGGTGTGCACAGTGGGTCGGGCGTGAGTCCCAGGCTGTAAAATGCTGCACACTGGAGCGTTACTAATCCCAGCTCTGGGGACTGTGCCCCTGCTGGCTCGGGGGGCATTGCCACCGCAACCACAGCAGCTTTGGGCTGTGCTGGGGAAGGGCTCCCCTGAGCAGACAAAGCACAAGACAGAAGAATGCTAATGCACAGGGTGCTGAGGTGCCTTGGTAACAGCAGCAGAGCATTGTGGCGGCAGCACGTTGGTGCTGAGCCCGGTTCCTGTGGGGAACCAGGAGCCCCGGAGAGGGGAGGCTCCAGCAAGGCACAGCTGCATTCGTGGGAACTCTCAGAAGTCTCCGCTGGCCACTTCCCCCAGCTCTTATCAGCGCGCCCGTTAATCTTTGGCATCACAACAGGAGTTGGCACCTCCAGTTCCAGGTGCAAGGTGCGTGTCTTTGACCTTGCCATTTCCTCCATAAACACCCTGCGAGGTGCAGGAGCAACAACGGCCCTTCTTGGGCACCTTCTGCGTGAGCTTGGCCTCTGTGGTGACAGCAGCTCCCGGCCAGGGGGGCATTGGTGGGTGACTGCGGGTCCTGGGGCAAGAGGAGGACTCCATGGGGGGTGGACTGTTGTCCTTGCAGGGAAACTCCAAGAGTGCTGATATAAATTTGGTCCCCATGTGTAAAGTATAGCCAGGTTGAAATTAGATCCAGCGTATTCAGATTTCCCTTTTCTTTGCTTGTCTGGTGGATCCCCTGTTTAGTGCCCGTGACCAGTTTCTTAGTCCTGGAGATGAATTTGCCACTCTGCCTGTACAGGGCCCTTCCTGGCCACAAACCAAAGCAAATAGTGGCAGTAGAGTTTGTCCTTCCAGAGATGATTGAGACTACACAAGTGAACAGGCAGTTAAAGGAGGAGCTTGGCCATGGGAGAAGAGGAACAGTACGAGACCCATAATCAGGAGGCAGGTGGCTGTCCTGAGAAGCAGGAGGGCTCAGGTGACCTGGGGAATATTGATGGGTTGGGACATGCTGTAGAATCATAGAATGGTTTGGGCAGGAAGGGACTAAAAGATCATCCAGTTCCAGCCCCCCTGCCATGGGATATGTGGCAGAGATCACAGCTCACTGATACTGATGGAAATCACCTTCAAGGGTTTGTGGGCACCACCAGGTTGACATGCAGGTGCAACCAAGAGCATGAGGCACACCAGCTTTTCAGCTTTTCATCTGCCATTTCCATCCATGCATGAGGATTGCCTAAACCTATTATTTTGAAGGCATTTTCCATGCTGCAGCTATCTTCCTTGACCTCTAAAAGATCTGGCTGATCCTGATCTCAAGATGAAAGATTGCCACCTCACGGGCTGTGAACACCCGTCTGTGAGATTAGGCCCTGAATTATTAATACAATCAATGACTACCTCTTTTCATCCTGGAAGAGGCACAAAGGAAAGCTTCGGGGGCCCTGAAAGGGAGGGAGGATTCTCGAGCAAGGGGGAAGAAGTCACCAGTGGAAACTGGTTTTCTTTGGGTGGAAACGCCTCCTGTGTCTGTTTTATTTTGAAGGCAGGAACAATGGCACCATTCAGGAGGTGACAACCCAGCTGTGTTGCTAGGGCTGATGGTGGCACCGGGAAAGCTCCCGTGGGGACTGTGTCCCCAAGGGAGGGCATCCTTCCTTCCAGCCCCTTTCCTGCATTCAGTGCATCATGGGCTGCACGAAAATCCTCTCTGGGGGCCCAGAGAGCCTGAACTGCAGAGCTGAAGCATGTGGAGCCACTGAGGAGAGGAGGAGCTGGGGAGCAGGGGGTTGTGTTCATCCATCCAGTGCCACAACACCACCAACAGCTGCACTCACAGGTGAGACCTGGCCTGCAGGCAGGTGACAGAGCCTGTGTTTTGTGGGGTGCATGGTGGGGTTCCTTCACCACGGGACACCAGGCTGGAGTGAGGGATGGACTGCAAGGCCATGCTTTTGCTGCCTGGAGCACAATAACCTTTCCTTTCCCCTCTTCCCTGTGGAAGCTTCAGTGTGGAGATGTTGTGACCATGTGTTGCTGGGTCTCTGTCCTGATATTTATACTCTTCCTTGGCTTGAGCCTGATGGACATTTGGGACATTTTGGTGATATTGGTTCCTTTCTCCTTTCCCTGTTGCATTTGGGAGGAAGGTACCATGGCCCCATCCTCATCAAGGACCAGAGAAAACTCCCCATTTCTGAGCCCCACACAGAAAATGAAGCTAGTTGGAAACCAAAAATAAAATACTATCTTTGTTCCATTTATCAAGAGGTTTAAAAAAAAATATTGTGCTAATGAAGCTATTCTTTCTGGGTAGATAATGTAAAGCATTGCTTCAGTGCTGGCCAAAATGTCTGAGAAACATTTTTTCCCCCTCCTTTTCATTAAACTTCATATTAACATTGCAAATAAGATAAGAAAAGAAGTGTTCAGTTACAATTATGTAGCGCTTTGTGATCACAAACAGATTCTGTAATCCCTACTCAGGGGGTTTCAGAGCTGAATTTAGCTTATTTCAGAGTACAAAGTTGAGCTCAGCCAAGACTGCTCTCCTACTCTGTATGATCCTCATCTGTGCTCTGGTCACACAAGGGACCCATGGCAAGCCAGGCTGCACAGCCAACATCTCACAGATGCCTCAGCTGCCCTGGCTGGGGAACAAACCTCCTTTTTGTCTATGCAGCTATTTATTAATTTTCTTCTATCTATTAGTTTTAAACTGATACTTGCTTCAAGCATCAAAACCTGGTACTGGTTCAGCTGCAGGTGCTGGTGGGCTCATTCCTAGAGATGTGAAGCTCTTCACTGTGGCTGAAAGTGAGCATTTATGGGCTCTGACCCGGTCAGTGTTGTCCTCTCCTAAGCAGGGCCATGGCCCATGGGCAAAGGCAGGATCCTGAGCAGGTGGAATATTCCTCCTCCCTCACCGGTGCTTCTAAACTGTCTGACCTTAAAATATTTGCAGCAGGCATGGGAGTAGTCCCTTGGGTTCAGCATGACCATCCTGTGGCTAAATTTAGGCATGAGTTGAAATACCTGACTGAGAGCCTTGGAGTGACATTTACAGTACAGCAACCCCTGGCACTTAATGGACTTAACAGAGCACCACAATCCACAGTGAATGTGAAATTCACACACACAGGCTGTGTGTGCATGGATAAAGCTACAGAGACAGAGAGATGGACAGGAGTCAAGTGCATCTGGACTTCTGGAGAGCAGCCCCAGCTGCTCATGGCTTCTGCTGTCATGCCTTGACTTTATGTCACAAGATGGAAAGAGCAGAGGATGGAAGGTCAGTGACAAGAGGATGCCCTCTCCACAAAAATAGTCCTTTGCTGTGCTACGGAGCTCTACCTCCATTTCCAGGCAGCTGTTAGAGAAACATTTTCACGTCATTATGTCTCCTAGAGCGATCCACAAACAGTAGCTTAGGGAGGCATTAGGGTTTTATGTGAGTTTAGGTTGCAGTTTGCAAAAGTGCTTTGTTCCTAAAATGCTGATTAGGTTTGCTGCAGACACCGGTTCGTTAGAGGCAAGTCTGGCTAGAAGGTGAGTAAAAAGTCACCTGCCAAGCAGTTTGGAGAGCTTAGGCCTCCCCAGATAATTCAGTTCCATCAGGTCACTCGTGAAGGACACCACCAGAAGAGTCTCCAGTTCAGAAAGCTGCATCCGGAGAGTGAGTGGTGAGGTAAAATTAAATCCGATTGAAAAGTTCAGCTAAGGATTTTGGGGCTGTTCTGGAGAGACAGTGTTAATTTCACCATCAAACACTAGAAATAAAGACTAATGAAGATCTGACCTCCAAAAAGCAAAGGAGCAATGTGGATGGTCTCAATACCAGCAAAACGGCGTGAAGATGCCGGAGAAGCATTAAATAACTAATACAAATATCTGAAGGCACCTTAGACCTTTCTCCCCGTTTCAGGATTGCAGGGAGATTATCCAAGCATCCCAAACCCTTGTGCCCCGTGCAGGGCTGATGTCCCCCCTGGCCGGGAGCAGCCAGCCTCCCCTTGCTGCCGGGGACTCGCCATCACTCCCTGTTCCGCTCCAGCGCCTCCTCACCGGGGGAATACAAATTGGGCAGCACTGAAGCATATGGAGGGGAAGAATGCTCAGCTGTGAATTTCGGGGATGGGTATTATACAAGCCCAGCCACCAGCACGTCACCTTTTCAAAGGCTTCAAATCCGCTACAAATTGCTTCTGAATGACAATGGGAATTTCTCGCCCTTCACAAAGCCCCCCGTATTAGCATCTTTATTGGAATAAACCAGCTAATTTCTGCAGTCGAAGGGCTGGTCTGGAGAATCCGTAATTCTAATTAGATGGATATTCATCAGCACCCTGATGCTCGCGGGGTGTCTGGTCCAGCTGAGGGGCTGCCACCTGCCCAAGTGTGCATCAGACAAAGGGAAGGGGAGCGTTCAGTCCCTGGGGCCAGCAGCAAAGCAGGACATTGCAGGGACCGAGGGGTCCTTGTAATCCTCAATTTGTTCTTTGTGCCATTTGTTAATTCCCAGGCACAGGGTGGGGAGCCTCTACTTGCAGGAATAATGATAAATCTGTGCCCTTCACTATCCGTCAGGTCACTGTATGGCAAATAAACCTGCAGCTAAGCCAGGCTGACTGACTGTGGCCTGACTGAAACACTTCAGGAGTAGAAGGAGATTCAGTCTGTGTCTGTCTGTCCATCCTGAATAACTGTGTGACAGCTTGTCATTAAAATCGGCATTTATCTTGGACAATGGCTGTGAGGTTTCTCCAAACCAAGGGCTGATGCCTTGCAGTTGGCAGTGGTGCACAGATCAAATTTCTTTGTTGCTACCAATAGATTCCAGAAAGAGAAAGCAAAAAGAGAAAAGATAAGCAAAAATCCATAAATACCCCAAAAGTAAACTTTGATGATTTTGCAGGGAAGCAGAGCTTATTTCTCCTATGCATTGAAAATGTGAAGACTTGGGAGGGCTTTTCCTGGACATGTGCTCCCTGAAGCATTAATTAATTGGGCATTCACAGGGCAGCACTAGCCTGGCTCATAGCCAGGATGGCTCAGGACTGTCCCAGAACTGTCCTCACAAAAAATCCTGATCTCTAACCCAGGTACCAGCCATGCTGGTAACATCTGCAGAATGAGTGATGTGTCTTCCTGCCTGTAGCAGGTATCTTTAATTTCTGATCTGTTTGGCCAGAAGTGGCTCAGATCAGCTGCATTCAGTGGCTCTCAATGTCAGCAGGACAGTATTTTCTCTTTGTTTTTATGTTAAACTCTTGGATTTAACCCATGGGGCATGGCTGTTCAGCAGCATTGAAGTCTCCACGGTGTCATTCATTTGTGGGGGACAGATCCTTCAGATTTTATTCTCTTACAAGGTCAGGCTTGGTGGAGGAATGCTGAAAATGTTTCATCTCTGTGCTGAATAAACACAGCCTGAGGGCAAAGCAGGGCTAGTTTTGACACTGTCTAATTGTCAGAACAGTGAAGCCCCCCAGATGTGCAGCATCAGAGGCAAAGCTGGTGGCTCCAGAGTCCTCAAAACTGCCGTGCCTCTCCCAGTGTGATGTGGACCAGGCAAAGCTGCAATCCCATGCCAGGCTGCTGTTCCCATGCTTCCCCTGTGGATAAATCTGTGCCCGTGGTGTATCCTGAGAGCAGAGCACCAACCACCCAGTGTGCAAACCCATTCCTTTCTGTGCCTCCCACCTCTCCGAGGGTTAATGGAAACAGGAGATGGGCTGCCAAAATGCCAGTAAACAAGGCTCAGCTGCTGAGGGGGAGAAGGTCAAAGGACAAAAATGAGAACAAGTCTGTGCGCAGCCCAGCGGCTGCTGCTGCCACCTGCCCCGGCCCCAGGATGGAAATTGCTGCTTGACTCTCCTTCCTCCTGTTGAAGGTGTCACCCTTTATCCAGGCTCTGTTTGTATTTCAATGGATTTGCCAGAGGCTTTCTTCCCCCCTAGACCAGTGGCTGTGGGTCTCATGGATGAAAATTGTCTCATTCTGGGTTTTTCTGAGATGGAAACACAAGGGTTCCTGCTGAGGAGGGGATTTGACCCAAAACATGCAGAGCAGTGAGGTTTTCTTCCCATCACCCAGACACTGCCGGGCCACCCCCTGCCTGATGCAACACCTTACACAGGCACATTGCAGAGAGCCTGAACCAGGTGCTGCCTGCTCTGTGATCACGGGTGAGCCTTGATGCAGACTGATTTATGCTGGGAAAAAATATATTTGAGAATATTTTCTCCAGGCGCTGATAGGCAGCCACTGCTGGGGTGGGATGTGGGAGCCTTGATATAGGCTTTCCTATCCCTTGCCGGCGCTCCCATCCCAAGTATCAGCCATCTTTCAGCAGTGCTCTGGTGATGGGATTAACGTGCATTAGGAGGTTTTGTTCTCATCTCTCCCTGGGAGGATCAGATGCAGTGAAATATCTCATTTTGCTGGTTGCTTTTTGAAAAATGTGTGGTATGAGTTAATGTTAGAAGGGCAAGGTCAAAGGAACAGGACCGCAGGACACAGGGCTGGAAAAACCCTTTTAGGGCAAGGATTTTGGTCCATGTTATTGTAGCCCTGTTTGCACTGTTTTAGTAGCTGTGCAGTTGTTTACCCCCAGCACATTTGCTGCAAGGCTGTTCCTGGATCCCAACTGTTTTCTGTGAAGAAATGTGGAAGAAAAGCTGCGGATCTTGTGTCACTTGTCCTTCAACAAGAGAACAAGCCCCGTGCCAACTCAGCACAAGCTCCATCTGCTGCACCTACAGGCGTTATCCTGCCTTGGGAGGTTTCTGCTCTACCCAAGAAATACAAGTCGTTGCTGATATTTATCCCAAAGTTTTTCATTGGCCATTTTGGCTAGAGGAATGTGAATTTGAGTTTCAGCAGTTTCGGGAGAAATCAGCCCTGAAAGGAGACTTTCTTCAGTTTGTAGAGAACACTGATGGCATGGTTTAGGAAGGATGCTAAGAGGGACAAATCCAGCTGAAAGAGGCATTCATATGAGCTAGCTTAAACACCAAAAGACATTTAGGCAGCACTGATAGGTTGCTTCTGGCATCAGGTACAGCTGGTAACTGAGCCCTTTGATGGACAAAGTGTCAGTGACATCCCCACCATGTACCTCCTGCATGCTTGATCTGTGACCCATTTCTCCTGGGGGGCCAATGCCCCCAGCTTGACCTGCTCGAGTCAGAATCACCTCAGCCTGAAAACTGTTCCTCATGTGGAAGCAGAAGTGGTTTTAGGTCAGCTGCTTGGGGATGATTTATACCTCTAGTACAGTAGAAGTATGGAAGGTATACATCTGTATTTCTAGGCACTTCTAGTTTTGTGGGTATGGTACTGAGAGCTCTGGAGAATTGCCTAATAATGATGCCTCGCATATTGCTTTTCTTGGCTTCTCCCTCCTGAAGTTCATCCTCCTTCCTGCACTGCAGTCATGGATAGGTGTCTGAAGAGGGTTGCACCTTCCTCCAAGCAGATGTGACGCAGCAACAACCAGAGGTGACCACTGAGTGCAGCTGGGCCACACACCTGCCCTATGGCCTGGAATGAGTCCCACACTGAATGGTACAAGTGGCAGGGTTACAAACCCTTTCAGGAAGCAGATTTACCAAGACAGGAGTGTTTTCCCAAGGTTCAAGTGAAATAACTGGTAGCAGTGGCAGAAACATTGTTTTTGTGGTGATGAACACATTGTGTGGCCAATGCCAATACAGCGTGACCAGCTTCCTGGAAGAGTCTTTGAGCAATTTGTTTCCCTTTGGCTGTTGGCACCCTTCTCCATTCTGTTCCCTAGGGATTTTAGCTGAGCTGGTGTGTTTTCAGAAGCCAGGTCTCCAAACCCAATGTAGTTGCTGAATCAGAGGTACATTTGCCAGAAATGCCTGGACTCAAACCTGGCTGTGAGCTCTGTCCAAGCCATCCTGGACCAGAGCTGTTGGCCCATCAGCAACCATGGCTGGAGGGGGTGAAGTGCTGTGGTGGTTGGCTGATATTTTGGCTGCCAGGCTGGAGTGGGAAGGCACAGGTTATGTTTTAGGAGGGATGAGTCTTCTGTCCCCAAGGCATGAGTGTTGCTGGCTCCAGCTCCCTCATGCTGAAAGTTTTAAAGGTTTGAATGCACATAGAATATTAGAATATCCTGAGCTGGGAAAGACCCACAAGGATCATTGAGTCCAACTCTTGGGACAGGGGATATTTGACAGGCACCCCTGGACATGAATATTGAACAGATCCTTCTCCAACATTTCATATAAAAGGGACATACTTTGTGTTCTTCATCCCCACAGATCCCCAGCTACGCCATGGGACCAAAATTACCTGGGGTGAACAGCTCTTGAGGGGATATGACTGGATCTGGAACAACCCAGCAAACCACACAGTGCTTTAGGGGATGAAAAGAAGAAGGTGTTCTTGTGGGGGTGGAGTACCAAGTACCCAACCCCAAAACCCTCTGAAGGCACATGGGGCACTAAAGGGCATTTATCACGATGTGATTAGCAGCCATGACTCTGCTCATGGGAAATTTCCATTTACAAAGTTAATAATGCACTGGTAGGAGGCAGAAGGCAACCAAAAGCTGACTCTTTCAACTGTTAATTATCAGGATCACACTGCACTTATGCTGGATTTTCCCGCTGTTGTGTTTTAATTTCATTACAGTTGTGTTTGTTAGGATAGAATCACAGAAAAATTTGAGTCGGAAGGGACCTTAGAGACCATCCAGTTCCAGCCCCACCACTGTGGGCAGGGCCACCTTCCACTAGATCAGGTTGCTCAAGATATAGCTGGGATGAGCATGGATGATCATTGAGAGAATTCCCCATGAGGAACATTTATTTTTTTTTCCTTCCCCCAAGCAGGCAGCTCATGCACTGCTTGTTCATAGCAAGCAGCATATTTCTGGAAGACAAGTAATTTTCTTCCCTTTAAAAGGACTTGAGGAAAAAGGACCATCATTTCCAGGCAGAAATTTTTCTGTGGAGGATATTTTTGTGCCTGGCTAAGGAGAGACGTAAAAAGGTCATAGAAAATTAAAATCACATGCTCAGAACATTTTGGGGCAGGTGTTTTTCCTAAGCCAGAATTCAATATTTGGAGGGTGTATCCCGGGATTTACATTCCTCCTAACATTTCACCTGTTGCAGCAGTACAACTGGAGGGCTAATGATTTCATACCCCAAGCAGCCTGGTTTCTCTGGACCCAGCTCAACAGCAATGCTTTACAACCCTGCAATTCCTGCAGCTCTCACAGTGCCTCAGACCAGCGCTCCGGTCTGGCTGCTCATCGCTGCATTTCACTTGGCATGTAGGCTACGGATGAGGAATGCACAGAATTTCCTTTTCCACCCCGTCAGATCCTCTGTCTCGAGCCTGGCCCAGCCCCAAGAGCACAACGGATGCAGCTGGAGAAGGGCAGGTCCAATCTTGCTGCTGAGCCCCAGTGACACTTCACCTCCTGTGCCGCGCCATCCGCCAGCAGCTGGAGGTGGGTGCGAGTGAGCGGCCCAGCATCAGCTGCTGCCTGTTGAAACAGCTCCTTTGTGAGGGAAGAGGAGGTTGTTTCTCAGGCTGGAGGAGGTGATGGAGCCTAGGGCTCCTGTGGGAGAATAAGGAGGTGGCCTTGAACCTGAAGGAAGGTGTTTTCCTGATTTTGCATCTTGATTTCTCTGTTGGTGTTGGGCTGTGTGAGCAGGTAATGGGACCACAGCCCCTGCCTGCTAAAGATTGCTGCCAGCAACCCAGTGGGAAAACTGACCACAACTAATTGTATATTCCTTCGTGTCAGCAGTAGTTGGGAATCAATAGGGAGCTTTGAGCTATCAAATAATGAGAGCAGTTAATCCCTTGTGTTGCTCCAGAAAGGTGTTTGGGAGGAGCATTCGCCGTTTGGGGCAAAAACTTTTTGGTGGCACTGATGCTCTGTGAGAGAGAGAGGCTTTCCCACAGGTCTGTTGGCTTGGCCTTTGTTGCAATGGGGGCTGTAAACACGGGATCAAATTCTGTCTTATCTCATCCTTAAAAATTATTTTTCTTGGCCTGGGATGGAACATTAACTGGCTTCTTTCCTAAAGCAGCTGTACAGCAAAAATGGGATTGAATGAACCTTTTTCCCTTGAGCTTAGGAACAACTCAGGATGGGTAGAAAGCTGCTATTGCATCACTGGTACAGAAATAACTATAATTCACACCATGTACAAAGATACCAGAGTGTGATTACTACCAGCAATGGCTGTATTGGCCACAAGTCTCTTTATTGCATCAGGAAAGCAAGTTATATCCCGAGGATGTTGCTGAGAAATGAAAAAGGGGATTTAGTTTGGTTTTTCCTTTCCTTTCCTTTCCTTTTTTTTTTTTTTTTCCTGCAGTGGAATTATCCCAGCAAACAGTGTATAAATTGCTGGAAGAAAGTCAGACTTCAAAAGACATTAGAAAATATTCCTCTTCCTCCCCAGACTATAGATTTCCTTTATTGGAAGAACAGTGCCTTGAAAATAGCCTGTAATAAAATTTGCTGTTTAATTAGACTTCATTTAATTTATGTATTTAATTTTGCTAGAATGGTTAAAGACTACTGATGTTGAGGGAATTTCCTTTTTGTTTTTCCTAAGTATTTCCTTATCTTAGAATTTTTAGGACTGTCAAATGATCTCTTCTGGTTTTGCTAGGAGGTCTTCCTTAGCTGTGTAAAGGCAAGTTTGCCTAATAATGTTTATTAACTTAATCAAAATATTAACAAAGACCTCTTTTAAACAAAGTGCTGGCTAGACATTGGAATGAAATAACTGTTAACAAAACCTATGAGTTTAAACTAGAAAGGAACTTTCTGCATTCAGCTTTGTGTTCCTAATAGTCTCATTATTTTGCTATTTAGTAACCATATAAAGCTCAACCCTCACTTGAATTTTTCACATCAAAAATTACAGAGAAATGAGAGGTAATTTCTACAGAGAAGTTTTTCAGGCTTCTCTCGCCAGCAAAAAGAAATCTAAGCTTAATCCTACATATTGATGTCTCTGGCCTCTTGGCCAATTGGGTTGGATTTAGTTTAACCCAAAGCAATCATCAGGTCACGGTGACTCTGGAAACAATTTTTTTTTTTTAACTGAACTACTTTGTTCTCGTCTCTTCCCTCCAGTTGCTATGAAGCAAAAGGCTTCAGTTATCTTTTCTCCAGAGATTTCAGCAGCAGCAGGACAAGTGCCGTGCTAATGAAATCCTGTCTTGGTTTAATCTAAGCAGGGATTTGGGATAAACTCCGTTTGTTCAGTGACCCTCCCCCCCCAGCACAGGAGTGCCCTGGGGATGGCTCAGGCTGTGGGACAGACCTTTGGAGAGCCAGGCTGGAGGCTGAACCCCAGCAGTGCTTTGCAGTGCTGGTGTGATCCCCAGCTCCTGGTGCCCTGCTGGCTCTCCCAGGGATAGAGTGGAGGGGAAAAGGTAATTCTGGTGTCCTCTGAAACACTGAGAATTTCTTTGTAAGGTGATCAGCCACCAAAGCAGTCCCTTGTCACCCTTCTCACTGTGCTGGAGATGCTGAGCACTGGTGGTGAGGAGGAAGAATGCTCCCATCCTGCTGCTTGGCAGAGCATCCCAGGGCCCTGAGCCACCTGTGCAGGCTGTACATGATGTACCAAATTGTCTGCAGCAGGCAGGTAAGGGCACCTGAGCAGTGTGTGGTGTGGAAAATTCCCTCCCAGCCTCTGCAGCACGTTGCAATGATGCAGGATGTAGAAAATGGACAGCATTTGAAGTGTTTCCTTATAGATAATCAGAGGAAGTCATTGTATTAAATATCCATTTGTGTCATTAGCCTTTTATTTGGTGCTTTGTCCAGACATCCTGTTTGCTTCCCCTTTGAAGTAATGAATATATTTTCCGTGTGCCGGGTCCAATCCAAAGCCCTGATGGAAAAGTGAAGTGAGCTGAGACCAGACGTGTTCTCAGTGGGAAGGACATCTCCAGACTCACCTGTGTGAGGAGTTTTGGATAAATATAGAGCAGTGTTTATTGGTTGTCTTTAAACCATGCTCCTACCCTGCCCAGAGGTCACAGTTACCTGCTCCCTGTGCTACAAGGAAGGAGTTTCTGGCATTTGGGACCTCATGCTGCTGTGGTGGGACATTGCAGCAACATCCTGGCTGGCCCAGAGGTCTGCCCCAGCTCCCAGGGTGCACGGAGCAAATGCTGAAACATAATCCTGTACATCAGGAGGTATCAGGAGCAAAGAGTTTTCACCTCTCAGCCTGTAAACTTGGAAAGCCACAAAACTGCTCCACATCCCTCTCCCTGTCACCTTCCAGTTCCCGCTGAGGAAGCTCCCACTGCCTTTCAGGCAGGCAGGATCAGTGTCCAGCTCCTTGTCTGCAGTGATTGCTTCATACCTGCTGCCTTAGCCACCCTCAGGGGCTGAACCTGGGATCTCCCCAGCTGGCAGTAAAAGCTACTCTTTCTAAATTCGTGTCTGGGAAAAGAGATGGAGGTTTTGTACAAAAGGGACCTGGAGGAGGGGGCAGGACATATGCTAATGAGTAGAGTATGGCCACATCCAAGGTGCACTAAATACCATGAGGAATGTTGTGCCAGCACATGGGATCCTGCCCAACAAACAACTGGAGGAGAACCCCTTTGAAGGCCTCACCAGAGTGAGGAGTGCAAGAGGAAGGGAACCAACTCTGTGCCTATCAAACAAGTGCAGGCCTCTTTCGTGCCAGGTTGGGAAGGGTTAACCAGGCAGGGACAGCCTCTGAGGACCCGGGGCTGTTGTTCTATGCAGATTGGCTTGCTCTTGTTTCTCCTATCGATCGCAATCACTCAGAGCTGTGCCTGTAACAAACTGCCTTAAATCACTGCAATCATAATAAGCACACCTTGGTAAATAATGCATGAGATGTCCGTAAGCCTATATTCATTAGGAGGAAGGTGCATATGGACCTTGGTAATAATCAGGGCTTGAGATGGGGCTTGGCTGGTTGGATTGAGATGTAGTAGCTGCTAAGGATGAGCCCTGAACTGAGCTGGGTTTCAGGAAGGCTCCCCAGCCCCTCAAGATGTTGGAAACATAGACAGGCTCCTTTTCACATTCATGAATTTTGCACGAGATGTTTAAAATGCCTCCAAGGTTCGCAGCATAATACAGGTTGGGCGGAAGCAGGCTTGTGGCAAGTCTCCAAAATAGCATAATAGCAAGGCATCACAATTAATAGTGTTTAATATACCTTAGTGACAACAAAACATGCAGTGGGTAACAAGTTTTGCTGTGAAAGCCTCATAGCCAAGTTAATGGTCTGGATATTAGAAGCCTTTGTTTTTAAATGCAAATTAAAAATGCTTAGTTTTCCATTTGTCTTGAGGAGTGGCGTTAGGGCGTGGAGCTTCTTTAGGACAATTTTGCTTGGGCTGGGGGTTAGTGTAATACTTTGGCCAGACCTCAGAGCAGGGCAGGCTCGGGTGCTGTAGCCTTCATTAAAAGGTTTCACAGGGCAATTTGCGGGGAAAAAATTGGTTGTGCGGTAATTTCCACCTCCTTTTCATTCTAGGCAGATGACTTTTTTCGTTTGTGTTAAGTGGCAGTGATAAGTTTGGCTTTTGTATGGTTAGAGGAGACAGAGGAGGAGGCAGAAACATTCCTGGTTGTATCAGACAGCTGCAGATGGTGATGGGTCATTTCACTCCATTATGGTTTCTGGCAAGTGAGTATTAAAGGGGGTGTGAGGGCATCGTGTCTCAGCGATGACTTCATTTGGCTCTCTAAACAAACAGCCGTTCCTCACCAGGTGCAAAAGGTCTTGTATTTGTTTTTTTCCTCCATGAAGGGAAAAGAAATGCCTCAAGTTAAAATAGCACCAGTGGGTCGTGTCTGCTGGACAGCCATGGTGGTCCCTCCTTCCTGCAAAGCCGTGGTGATGTGAGCAGGGAAAATTCACTCATCTGTGCTGAGCCCCCGTGGGGTGCCTGCATGGACAGATGGGGGGGTTCAAAAGCCCAAAGTCCCAAATTCAGGCCTTGTGCTCACACTGGTTGGCTCTAGGATGTCTGTATCCAACGTGCAGCCCTGCTGGGAGCACCCACAGCGGGCTGTGTGAGGTCTGAGCTTGCACAGGACACGAAGGGCAGTGGTCACTAAGCTCCTGGAGGTTTGTGGTGAGGGAGGGATGAGCCTCTGGTGTGCTTGATCTACCTGAGATTAATTGGCTTCTTCTTCAACACAAGTGTGGGGACTGATCTTGTGCATGGTTAATGAGCCTGGCCTGGAAAATGGGTGAACCTGTCTGGTTACTCAATTTGCAGCCCACTTCCAGCTTTCCTCCTGTCCCATCCTTCACTGGTACTTGCACAGAGAATCACAGCATGGTTTCAGTTGGAAGGGACCTTAAAATTGACCTATTTCCACTGTCCTGCCGTGGGCAGGGATACCTCCCACTAGAACAGGTTGGATACCTCCCATCCAACCTGGTCTCGAAAGCATCTGGATGTTTACCTCACTGTGAAACAAACCTCAGCAATCCCACTTTTCTTTAAGCCAGGGAGCAGGAAATTAGGAAGTGTTGAGAAGTCCACAGTCCCTGTAAAATGTCCTCTTTGAGAGTTCCAGGAGATCAGCCGGTTTGGAAGAACACCTCAGCTTCACTTCTTCCTGAACCAAACCAGAGCACTTTATAGATGCAAATCATTTAAGCTTATGTCAGACCCCTAAGTAGGCTGCATCTCAGACCAAATTAAAACCCCATCTCTCCTGTTGGCAGTCACTTCTTAAACTTTCATTAAACAGCTCTACCTTGATCTCCAAAGCTGTATTTTTGTCCTTGATACTGTTCCCAGAAGGCCGTTGCAAAAATTCACAGCTGGTGGCTATGGTTAAATACAAGGAAGAATAGCAAAAATTTTCCTCTCTGAAAGTACATTTCTGAGTGCCAAGATCAGCCTTATCTCCAGGAACAGTCTGAGGAGCTTGAGATGATTTTTGAGTTCAGGGGTTTTTTTTCACAATCAATTCTTTTTGCTTCTTTCTGATGCAATTAAAGAAATAAATCCCCCAGCAGCTCAGCCCACATAAAGCAGAGTTCCCTGCAAAAAAGTGATGATCTTAGCTAGTTTGTAGTTAAACTATATTTTTCTTCTATATTTTTAGCTGCCTTATTTGTCACAGAGAGTTTTAGAACGACAAAGAGAGAAAGGGTCAGTAAATTCTCAGCTGGTCCAGTTGGACTGGAGAAGAAAGATCAGCAAACCTAAGGAAAACAAATGGGGAAATATTTCCCAGCTTGCCTTCACCTTCACAGCCTTTGGGCGCTGCTGGCCTTTGCACTGGCAATTTGTAGCCATGAAACTGTCCGTCTGGCCAAGTTCCCCGGGAAACTGGACATCCTCTGCAGGGATGAGGGATGCTGGGGCCGGCCGTGGTGGGCAGCGCATCTGCCGGCTGGGCTGCCCGGGGAGGGAGGAGCGCATCCCGGTCGTTTTCTTTGGTAACCTGAGCCCGGCTCTGAGCCACGGCCTCCAGAGGTGAAAGGCTAATACTCCGGCCTCCCTCCCTGCCACTGAGCTCCCCTTCTGCTTTGTTAAAGCGATGCTCTAACTTTAGGAAATCTCTCCTGCGGCCGATGGCTGAAGGGAGAGCGCCCTGCGCGGTGCGCGGGGATAACGAGGGCTCTTTGCTCTATGACGGTCAGCGAACAGGCTGCAAGGAAATCCCAGCACGATCCTGGACAAAAGGAGAGGATAATCAACCGGAAAACTTGCTGGGTTCAATCATGGGCTGGCTGCCCTCACCCCCAGCCATTCCCACCCACCCCCTCCCCACCAAAGTCAGCCTCACGAGTAGTTTTCTCTGAGGTCTCAGCACAGCATGCTGTGTATTAGGCTCATAAAGTGTTTCTTATTCACACAAAGCCCTGTGGATCCCATGGAAGCTTGCACAGATTGCTTCTGGGCCGGCCACAATGCTGGAAGTGGAAGGGGCTGGGATGTTCTTAAGGCTGGGAAATCCAGGCAGCAAAGAAGAGAGGGGTAGTTAAAGCCCATAAATAGTTCTCAACTAATGAAATTGCTGGGTGGGGAAAAGGGGAAAATAGCTCTTTTTTAAAGCAGATGGGGCAAACATGCCTCCCAACATATTTTCTGCTCATAAAACTCGGTCTGGGTTTCTAGGTAACTGATGGAGATACCCCAGGGAGAAGTCTCTGAGGGTTTCCCACAGTTGCGAGCTTTGAATAAGCAAATGCTGGCTACCAAGTTAATTGGGTACAGAGCTTGGCTCACCCCATCCCACCTCTCCTGAGACTCACTTGTGTATGGAGCAAACCTGAAACCTGGGGGTCCTTCACCCACTGTTGTTATCCAACGTTCACCAAGTGCAAGAGTAAGAGAGATCATTCCTATGCGACCCAGTCTGACTTCCTGGCTAGCTCGGCTCAAATTACAGTTTTGTTCTCTGTCTCCTGGGACTGCTCACCCTCTCACAGAGCCTCATCCCTGGGATGCTCATTCACTTGCTAAATCAGAAGCTGATGGGCATTCAAAAGATTCTGATCCCACTCTGGATCTTACTGTTTCTTTCTTTATGTTGTTTGACTTCTAAATTACTTTCTAATACTTCATTTTACTTCTAAATTGCTTTATTCCTAAACAGCTGTTGCTTTCTGGAGCTCAAATTCTCTGCTGATCTCAGACTCCCCTTCAGTTTTGCCTACAGTCCTGCTGTGCTTTGTAATGAGGCAGTGAGTCAAGTCAGTTATCAAAGGCATGGAGAGGTTCAGATGTTGGGATGGATATTTTTTCCTTGCTAGCCATGCTTTTCTTGCAAGACCAGGTTGCAAACAGTGGGAGTTGAGCAAGGAAAAGAGTTCCTTCCTTCCAATGTGAGCAATGGAGATGGGAGTGACCAGTGCTCTTATTAAAATTATTTTGAATGTTTCTCCCTGACTCTTTGAGATATTTGGATTTACCCCAGTCAGTGGAAATAAGCAGTCAGATCCCAGCTGAGACTTGATGTGAGCTGAGGCATTAAAAACAAATCAAACTGGATGAACATTTGGCTTACATGGGGCTTTTTACATACTGGTTCCTCATCTTTACTGGGATTCAGACAAACCAGTTCAGTGTGTGAATGATTATCTGGTACAAAGCAGTTTAGTGGAAAGCAGTTTAGGGCTCTTGCCTGTCATAAACCGAGTCCTGAGTCCAGGGAAGCCTCAAAGAGGGGAATGCAGGTGGGTTAAACACACCAGTGCTGCTTTGTGCACAGGGACAATTTAAATCTGGGTAACGTGTTTTATGTGTTAGAGAGCAACTATAGAGAAAGTAAAGAGTCAGCTGGTCACCACTGTGATACAAGAGGGTCTTGGGCTGCAAAAGACACAGATAATTCTGCTGTGACAGGGACAGAGATCCTTTACCCTTGTGCTTGAATTCAGCATTACTCCTGTGCCCATGCAAATGGGTGGCCACACATTGTGGCCTGTACCCTTCCCCTCATGTGGAGAAAGATGAGCTGCTGATGTGTGTGGGTGCGTTAGGAGGGCAGAGATGGCATGTGCCTGCTTCCAGAGGGCCCAGCCAGAGGCAGGGTGGCTGAATATGACTGCAATGAAATCTGGTGATAAGAGCATTAAAATCTTTTTCTGCAGATGCAGAGGTCAGGTGTGACTACAAAGGCTGAGAAAATTCTCAGTGTCTCAGGATTAATTAACACATTCTGCCAGTCTCTGCAAACACAAGCTGCTCTTGTGTTTGCAGAGTAGAAGGAGCTGTAAATGAAACAACAAACTTGTGCACTGACAAGTGAAGAGATTTTTGTCTTAACCAAAGTCTCAAAATGATTATCTGGTAAACAAGTTCCAGACCAATCTTACCAGGCCTGGGACTGGCCAGTCCCTGTGGCTGGCACTGTGCTGGGCACTCCCTCCAGCTGCTCTCACCTTTCCACTGTGCCCTGTGCTGTCGCTGTCCCTCTGGGTCTTGTTCCTGCTCGTTTTGCCCCACTGACCAGTTTCTGCTTCCTGACATGGCTGTCCTTGTCCCTGCTCCCGACCACTGTCCCAGGCCAGCCCAGGCCAGGCTTCATTGGTCAGGGCCTGTCATTCCCTCCCAAAAGCCAAGGAGTTCACAGGATGGTGTGGTGTGACTGAGGTGTCTCTGACCTCTCTCTTGCTCTGCTACACCTGCTCTCTCTCTACTTTGACTCTTGGCTCGCCTGAGCATCCCTTTGGCACAGGCTTACAGATTACTGTTTTCTGATATCTGCTCTAAAACCAGTTCTAGTTGGGCTCTAACCACTTAGACATAATTTTCTAACTTCCATGATAGTTTGGAGCCCACAGGAGCTGTTAATGCCTGTTCAGGTGTTCAGCAGAGGCTGACGTGTGTGGGGAGCGGAGGACTGTGTGTTCTGTACATCCCTCCAGCCCCGAAGCCATTGTTTTTATCCTCAGATCTATTTTATTCTCCCCACTAGACACTTTGGGAGGACAGATATAAATTAAAAGCAAATTATGCAACCTGATACCATCAGTCAACAGACACCTATCTCTGCCCACATACCCCAAATAAATGAAACAACCATCATATCTGACTGCAGACTATGGAAAAGCTGAGGGAGAGGTTTGAAGGTCAAAACACTCAGACACTGTATCCATCATGTGTTTGGGCATATTTTGAATAGTGCTGCATCAAGCAACTGTCTCTCTCTTTGTGGTTGTGCTTGGAAGCACTGGCTGTTTCAGGTGACAGCTACTGGATCAAAGAGCAGAAGCAGTGGCATGAAAATCCCTCCAGAGGGAAGATGGATGGTGTGCCTTTCTGTTCAATGCATGGAGCAGCTGATGCAGTCTGGGATCTGCTTCTGCCATGGGGAATTTTCTCTGCTGGTGCACAGACCTGTGGAGAGTGCTGACAGCCAGGTGAGGGGCTGCAGGACACCCCGAGCTCCTTTATTGTGGGAAGGGGGTGCAGGATGCCACTTTTCTTTGCACTGTGGCCCTCCTGCTCCCCAGGAGCTCAGTTCTACCTGTGCTAGCAATCAGGGTTGGTAGCATTCTGACCAGTGAGAGATCCAGTGTCTCTGGATCCATCCCACAGCGTGCACTCCATCCACCCAGGCATCTACCACTTCCTCCCAGCTGCAGCTCAGCTTCACCTGTGGAAATGTGTTTCCCCATTAGGTCCACATTTGCAAAGCTTGCAAAGACTCCAGACACGGAAAGCCAAGTGCTCTGGGCTGTGCTGCGGCCAGCTGGGTGCTGTTTATTGCCCCCAAAGCTCTCTGTGATTGCAGGAGCTGGGCAGGGCTGGGCTGCAGGCTCCTGTTTCATGGGAGGCAGATGAGCACAGCGGTTGTGCTCTCACGCTTTCTTCTACACGAGGATTTTGTGTCTCTGCAGGAGGTGCAGGTCTGGTTGCTCAGTGTGAGCTCACAGAGCTTGGCAAGAGCCCCTGTCCCTGCTTCATCTCTGCCCAACCTTTCCTCATGGGTAGTGAAGGGGTAACCCCTGCGTTGGAGGGAGGCTCCAGCTGGTGTCCATAAAAGACATCCCACATTTTGTGTTTCTGAACTGTTCCCTGCAGAGCTAAAGGGGTAATTTTTCCTCTGCAAACCCACTGTTCTGCTGGAGAAGGGTAAGGCCAGGCCTGTCCTGACTGACTCTGCTCTCCCATGGTGGAAGGTGAGGCATGAAATCAGGCATTTGGAAGGGGATAAGGGAAGATGAGAGTAAGCCCAGAGGTGTATCTTGAGGAGTCCATGGAGCAGAGACCTGGAAAACTGTGTCCTTTGGCACTGAGGACAGCCTTTTCCATGGTCTGCTCTCCATTGGTACCTGCCAAACTTCTCCATTCCTGCTTTAGCTGATGACATAAGAATCTGTCATTGTCACAATTTCTGGAGATGTCATTCCCTTCCTCACATCTGCTCCTGTGGCTGTGCAGTGGGAGCACGAGGATATTTCTTCTGCTTGGTTGAGAAAACCATCCAAGCTGTCTCCTTGGTATTACTGCATTTCTCAGGAGCATCCAGCCTTTGAAATACCATTTCCTCTGGTGTTAGGAGTTCTGGAAGCTGCAGGCAGCCAGAAGATCAGTATCTTTAACCGTATCATGAAGACTTCTTTTGGGAAAAGGCAGCTGTATAGGAATTATTCATGGGTGCCTGAATGAAGTGTTGAAAATCAGATGAGGGGCAGAGCTTACGGGGAAAGGTGTGTCTTTGGGTGTGCTGAAAGGAAATGTTATCTCCAAATTGCTCATTAAAAATCTTCATTTTAATGTCCTGATTCAGATCCTGTTTATTCCAGTGCAATCAGGAGGAGCAAAGCTGGTGCCAGGGATGTGGCAGTCCCCAGGTGGTGCAGCAGGAGGAATTTGGGAGCGGAGGCAATCCCTGCATTTTGGACTCTACTCTGTTGGAGCACACAGCAGCTATAACTCAATCTCAAAATCCACCCCTTTTTGAGGGAATTTTGCTGTCAGCATTGAACACAAGCCCCAAATGCTGAGTCTTTGGTCTACCTAGCTCTGTCCATCAGTGAGTCAGTCCTTGCTCTGCTGCTCTGGAGCTCCAGAAATGCTGCACTGGCAGATTTTAGAGGCAGTTCATGGGTAGTCATTCAGACACTGTTCAAAACCCTCATGTAATAGGTTAGTAGCAAGGCAGCTTCCAGAGCCGTGCTCTATTCCACCCAGCTAGAAATCACACTATTTTCCAATTTCATTATTAACTCTGTTTTTTATTATAGCATCATTATAGTGAGAAAACTGGAAAGGAAGCGGGGATTGTATAATGCAGGAAATAGTGAATTAATACCTCTACCATATGATGGAACAGTGCAGAGCTGTGACTGTGTCAGGAAAATATAAAGCAAATAAAGATCGTGCTGGCTGGGTGAGGATGGGACTTTTCCACTTGCTCAGAGGAGTATTAAGTTGCAAAAAGAATTATTTCTCAGAAGTGCAAGATCTGCATTTTCTCTTCTCATGCACGTGCTCTTGCTTTTGATTAAAGCCATCATAGGGATATTGAATGTGGAGAGGAAAAAGAAGCTTTTATGGTATGTAGATGGGCTTTAGCAAATCAGCAAAAGAAAGATGATTTATTGCTTGAGAAATCGTGTCAGGGCATTTTAAGGTGGGGGCTACGTAGGGTAATAACAAATAATTGTCTATTCCTTATCATGTGCTTCTCCAGGGCTAAATCCTGAGGAGTGTTTATTGGCTCTAGAGCATTGATAACTGCTGGCTTTGGTGGGCTGGGATCTGAACAGGAAAGTGCAGCTTGTGACAGCCAGGAATGCAGAGGGGTTTGTCTTTTTTATTCTGAAAGAGTAGGCAGCACTAAATAGTGCAAAGCATCTTTTTATTCTTTTCCCTGACACTTTTTGAATCACATTTGTATTTTCAGGCTCGCTGACCTTACAGCGACATACACAAATCAGACAAACAACCTGCAATTTGCTGTGTCCCCCTGAAATTTCTGTTGGAACGTGGAAATTCCACTGCTATAATAGATGGAAATGGCTTTGTCTGCAGTTTCTGTGGATGCTTGGTTAAAATCCTTCTTAAAATACATCCTTTAAAACCCCCATTTTGTTTATAGCAACACCAGCAGGTAATTAAATGTGCACATGTATCATTTTTATTCTGACATTTTCTTTGGAGAGGTGCAGGGATTACTTGGGGTAACCAGCTCTGCACACAAGCCCTGTATGTTCTGCGGTGCAGAATTGTCAGACCTCAGCAAATGTGCCTTTGTACTTGTTACTCCCCTCGCCGGGGCTGCAAAGAGATGCAGCTTTTAGAAACTATTTCTTATTTATGTATCTGATGATCGTTCCAAAGGCCTGACAGCGCCGGGATGAAGATGCCACTTAGCTGAGTAAACGCCTCCCTTCGGAAGGGCTGCAGGCAAAGCGATGGATATCAGGAGGGGAAAGCACAGATATCGGTCGGGAAGCATCAGCGGGTGAGGAACTATGAATTTTAAAGGATAAAATCCGGATTATACGTTTCTAGAGGCTCTCGAAGGTTTAAACTCTTTACAGCCTGTTGAGAGCAGAATGATCTCTGACTTCCTGCGGGGAGGCCAGCGCAGGGGTGGAGGGATGCAGCTGTGTTACCGGCCTGGAGCAGCTGGACAAGGCTGGGGAGGGATGCAGGGAGGGATTTTACATCACCTGAAAAGGCGGGGAGGAGGTGGAAAGGAGTGACCTAACCTGCCATGAGTCCCTGGAAAAGCAGCAGCTCTTGAGCACATTCCTGCTGCCAACGGGACCAGCATGAAGGGCTGGGGCAACCCCCGGCAACGCCTTCAAAGTCTAAGGGTTATATAGGAAAATTATGGGATGTGAAATAAAATACTAGGTGATCGATGAAAAACATACGTTTATTGAGATGTAACAGTCAATTGCGTGGCTGTTAAAACAGCTATAACTGCGTATTAAATAATCAGTTCAGCTGGTATTTATTTAATATAATCGCAGCCTATTAAACCTGAATTAAGTACAGAGTTAAGTGTCTCTGGGACACACAGCTGAAAATGGTGCCAGGAACATTTTATGTTGTCTGAAACCCTTTGTGGAAAACTCCCACAAACACGGACTCTGCTGAACTGTCCTTTGCTTGAT
Organism: Cyanoderma ruficeps; assembly: GCA_008694505.1. Classification (NCBI taxonomy): domain Eukaryota; kingdom Metazoa; phylum Chordata; class Aves; order Passeriformes; family Timaliidae; genus Cyanoderma; species Cyanoderma ruficeps. Next base: position 5,833,725 of record VZDJ01000155.1, on the reverse strand, counting down.
GGGAGAAATAAAAGATGAGATTTTTAATTTTGACCTGGACTGTAGATGAAATATCTGCAACTGTCACCTAGACCCAGACTTAATGTAGATGCTTAATTTCTTCAGATCAAAAATATTTGAGTGACTTTTTGGAACTGCTCCTTTCCAGGTTTTTGTGTGGTTTATTTTGCTTTACTTGCACATCTTTGCTCCCCTGATACTTCTGCAGTTATTCACACCAGCACAAAGTGACTCCAAAGTAAATGTAAATCAACACGGGATTTGCTCTGACCTGGCTGGGCTTACAAATGAGAGATGTGGATAAGGAGAAGCTCACACTCTGGAAATGCGAGGCCGGACGACCCGAGGGGATGTAGAGCCCTCAACTCCCAACACCTTCCCTTTCTGTTTCCAGCAGCTCCCGGGCTTTGTGCCCATCTCCTGGGCTCGGGTGTGGTTTGCTCCCTGAGTGTTCAAGGGCTGGTCAGAGCAAGCACACAGCAATACCTGGGATGAAACTTAGATCTATTGCTTTGAGGAATCGATGCTATAGGTATCCTGGGTTTGGGTCAAAGTTTTCCCTTTTTTGCTTATTTTATGCCTCTTCTTTCTCCTTTTAGTGACAAATGAAACCAAGTGGAGACTCTTGTCTTTCAAAATAAAGACCCAGACCCACTGTCACGTAAACGGCATATGGTGTGCATTATAGATTTATTTTCATGAGAGCTTACAAAGAAAAACTGCTGAAGTCAGGGCAGACCCTCACTCATTAACCCTCGATGCCAGGGCTGTCTGTGGTGTTTTATGTGCAGATTATTTGTGTTTCTTTTACAGGACTTTGTCTTTCCTCAGCTTCCTGAGCCAATATGTCATTTCACCATTCCCGGGCTGTGGAAGTGCTGTGGAACGATGATGGCAACTCACTCTCCCCATCGGAGATGTCTTCCCTGATTGTGGCAAACACAAAGGGAGAGGAGCTGAGCGAACCCACGGCGGGCGTGATGCTGCCTCCCAAAATCTCTCCTCCCTTGCAGCCGAGAGAGGCAGAAAGAAGCCGGGGTTGCTCCAAGCGGGGCAGATCGCGGTTCCTGCGGAACCCGAATGTCTCTGTGTAATGAATTCTCCCGCCGCAATGCCCGTTCCCCTCCCTGCGGCTAATTATCCCGTGTTTAACACCCGGACAAAACCCCGCTGCACCTGCACGGCCCGGGGAGGCACAATGCCGACAAAGCGGCGTGGCAGGGACCCCGCCGCACTGAAAGCCCCTCCGAGCACTACTCAGAAAAAGGATAAGAGAANAGAAAAAAAAAAAAAAAAGAAAAAAGAGAGGGGGAAAAATAAAAGAGGAGGAGGAGATTCGCTCGCTTGGACTTTTTAACTGTTGGAGAGAATGGGTGAAAGCACCACAAAAGCGGCTTAATAAAGAGGAGAGGGAGAAAAAGGCGAGAGGGGAAGTGCAGGGCAGGCTGAAAGGAAGGAGGGCTTTTCCAGGTTGTATTGTTCCCTGCGCAGATCCTTAGTCAGCCTCTCAAAAGCCGTCGATGACATCAAGTTGATTGGTTTTGCCGCAGCGTTAAAAGTAGGCTGGAGAATCAATGCGTCCCTCTGCCACACGGGACCCACTTGTCCGGAGGACAAAACGGGTCTCATTCATGGCACTACAAAGGGGGGAGCTCTGCTTTGATGTGCTGGTGGATGGATGGATGGCCCCTTCACCTGTTCCTTTCCTTGGGAGGAAATGGGCGAGATATTTTTTGTCTGCCTCGTTGGCCAAGTTCTTCTTAAAAATCGCTGCAGTTCAGCAATAAGTGAAACTATTAATTTATTTCTTTTTTCTTTTAATACAAAAAAATTATCTAATGAGAAGAATAGAAATAATTTCTCACTTTCCATCCAAAAGTGTGGACTTGTTCCTCCCTGGTCCATACACATATGAAAGGAAACCCTGTGTTTTTTTAAGGGATGGGTTGGATGACTATTTGGCTCAGTTTTAGGGCACAACTCTTAGAAAATGCTGCTGCCTTGCCATAAATAGTGGTTCAGTCAAAGATACACCACATGGGGAGATTCAGGCTCTCATGCTGATGTAGGGCAGCTCAGGAGGGAGCAAAGTGGGGTGCATTGCTCACAGTCACCCGAGGGACAACCTGAACTGCCACAAATTTTTGTGTGCTAGACGAGCTGTGCTGCAGGAAGGAAAGCAGAGAGGGGATGGTTAAACATCTTTCCTGAGATTGCTGAAAGAGTGAGTGTTGAGGATGAGCATAGATCTCAGGAGATTCTTACTTCCAGGCCATTGTGGCCATGTCTTTAGTCATCTTTTCTCGTTGTGATCTGTAGGGGATGGAAATAACAGAGCCCACAGAGCCCAGAGGAGCTCCCAGATCTGTTGTGCGAGGCATTTCTCCTCGGCTGAGTTAGCACTCCCTGACCCACAGTCTGGTGCAGAATTCCTGAGACAGGTCTTACAGGGGAGGGTCTGTTCCCTGTGAATGAGCTCACTGATGTAAGGATTCACTGCTGTTTGTGCTGGGGAGGTCTGGGACACCCTGAGCACACCCACATCACCTTCACAGCATCCCCAGGAATGCCAGGCATGGTGGACACAGGTGGGCTGTGTGTGACTGACCAGTCGTGGGGTGATGCTGCTGGTGGGCTCTGGCACCTGGGCCTGCAGGGCAGTCAATTAGGAGATTGCTCCTAAGAGCAGCAGCACAGTCATTAAGGGCTTCAGGCATAGCGTGGCTGATCTCAAAACACGGGCAGAATACAATCAGCCTTAAATAGGAGAGTGATCAGAAGGTCAGTCCCGACAAGAATCCCTAGGAGTCTAATATGCTGGACATAAATTAGTATCATCAGCTCAAACACCTCAAAAATGGGAAGTAAATTACTTCAGACACTCAAGACAGATGGTATCCACACAGCAGGCAGAGGCAGAGCCCATCTCTCAGAGCAGTGCCAGTTCCTCCCTCTCCTGTGGGCTGGAGAGCAGCAGGGAGATGGGACTATTGCTCAATGCTGATGTGAATTCCCTCCTGGAAAGCAGAGAAGGGGCAAAGAAAAGCAATTTTCTCCTGGGAACAGATAATTTTTCTGGAAGTACTGCTTCAATTCATCCAGAACATGAGCAGCAGAGAGAAAAACTAGTTCACTAACCTAGTCTCCTGCTGGGTCCTCCTACGGTGATAAAAATATGGCTGGAAAATGTCTGTACTGTTTATTACTTTGAAGTCAAATGTGCACCGGTTATTTTCAGAAACAAGGGAGATGAAATGCTTTCTGGCTGGCTCTGAGTTGCAAGGCCATGTGACAGATTTCCCTTTCCTTGTCCCCCTGCTTTTATACACACATGGAAATGCCGACATGGATATTTTCACGTGTCTATTAAAAGTAGACCAGAGCTTGGTGTGCTGTTTGGAGATGTGTGGCACAGGAATAAATCACAGAGGAAAGCAAGGGAGGAGCATGTGCTGCACAACTGAGCAGGACACGGCTCTGAAAGAGACAGGTGGATGCAGATCAAACCATTTGGGTTTAAGAGGAGATTTAAAGGGTGTTTAGGGAATAGCTGGGGAGGTTCAGCAAAATGCCGACAGCTTCAAGTAGGGAGAGGGTTCATGGCAAGGAGAGGCAAGAAGAAAGATGGTTTCTCTGGTTCTCATTGCTACAAGGTTTAAGAGGGGCTGCAGCTTTGGGGGACTCTATGGAAGTGGTGGAGGAGAAGACACAGAAAATAACTGGGCCAGCCCTCTGCCTCATGCAACCACTTGAAAGTGTCCCAGGACATCAGCTCCGAACAGCCAAGCAAAGTAAATCCAGACTTTAAAGAAAACACAAGGTTAAAGAAGATTATGGAGCTCTTTTGTTTCCTCCACATGGCGTAGCTGCTGTTTGCTTTCTGACCCTTGTGATTAGATAAAAGGAAAAAAGCCCTTGAAAAGGTGACTTAGGTATATCCAGGGCCATGAAAATTAGAGCTGCTGTTCTGACAAGCATGAGATACTGGATCTAGCGCTTAGCAGAGGGCACCAGGGACTAATCCCCCACCTGATGCCACCAAGAGCAGGGCAGCTCTGCCTGGGGCACCCCACAATTCCCAGATCTCCACCTTTCCCTCGAAAAGCTGGTGCTGTCCTGTCTGTGACATGGGGGGAAGGCTAATTGCGTGGCCCCAGTGCTAGAGAACAGCTCGGAGCAGAGCTCCCCGGGAGCACCGCCTGCTCATTACACTCATTATCGTTATCCCTGCCTTTCCAGGAGGGATGGATGGACAACCCCACTGTCTCGGGAGGATTTTGTGCCCAGGCCTGTACACCGATAGAGAGGAGAGCTGTAACGGGGAGGAGGGCAGGGCCTGGGGTTGTCTTGATAGAGTGTTAATGGGTCCCAACAGGGACATAGGCTCAGCTGGGTGCCAATTACCCTAATTGATAAGAAATTCTGATGGGAGCCTTGGAGGAAGCTGGCTTCTCACCGAACTTACTAAAGGGATGCTGGAAAAGGAAATAGCTGCTGTTGGAAAGGGGGAACGCTTTGCTTATTGATTTCTTTCTTCTGTTTTTGTTTCCTTGGTAGTGGGTTTTTTTTGTCATGATTTGGAAATGTGCTATGAGGCGAGTGGAGGAATTGAAAAACAAAACCAAGAGAGATGTATTGTGGGTTGAAGTTGAAATGAAACAAGCAAAAATACCCAGAGGAAGGTTTCCTAAAAACAGGTATGAGAAGGGAGCCTTGGCAGGGCTTCCTGATGGGGAGTCTGCTCGTTCAACTGCTTGTAAGGAAACACCAGAGCTGCATCTTTCTTCTGCTCTGCTTCATTCCCAACGAGTGAGTGGGGCTGGGAGAGGAGTGTGTGAAGCTCAGGCTGTGAGGAGATGGTTCTGTGGCTCTGTCTCCCCCCCTTGCTGGGTCACAGCTGTGAGATGCAGAGCTGCCTGCAGGGATTGCAGGGGCTGGTGTGATGGAAGGTGGGGTCCCTGGGGGCCTGCAGGAGGATATGGCTCATCCCTAGGATGAGGGTGCCTCTTTGAGCTTGGGGTAGCTCTGTGCTCGCTGCTGTATCAGGCCCCGTGTCAGTGTTGTGTGGGGAAAAGGGGTCAGGGAGAGCAGCTTTTTGTTCTGCGTCTCTGGGCCTGATGGCAGCGCTGATGTGAGTGATGGCTTTTGCCTGATGGTTTCCTTCCTCCTGGGACCTGGTTATTACCGTTGGAATAGATGGAAACAGGAGGAAATAGGAACTTCTGGTTGTCTTGGAGTCAGAGTTAACCCTTTGTAAATAAGAAGGAAACTGAGGCACGGTGAGGCTCTGCACCAAATGCAGTCCAACAAGCCTAAATTAGCTCTGCTCTGCCAGGTAAATTTGGACTCTAAACACACAGGCACATCTGGTGCTGAAGACTCTTTGCTGTTTATTTTGCTGCTGGGTTGCTGAGAACATCTGAAACTTTTCCTTTGCCTGCCAAACTACTCCATGGCCCTGACTCTCAACAGAGAGGTGCTACCTTTGGTGTCTCAGTCAGAGCCCTTTAAATCCTTCCCACAAAGGGTTTTCCTTTCCTGTAGGAGGAAGGAGTGCAGCAGGCATTGTACAGCCTGGCTGCAGTGCCAGACCCTGGTAATAACCTCATTAGAGGGTCTCCTCTTCCTCTTTTTTCCTCTCTAGGACCATAAAGCCCTTGCAGATGTGAAGGCAGCTTCCAAGCGTGGCTCACCTGCTCTTTGCAGCGCTTGGGCTTGATGCAGCTCCAGGGAGCTCTTTAGAAAGCCCTGTAAAAGTATCAAAGGGTTGACTGGATGTTTTAGAACCCTTGGATAGGGGTTTCTGGCGCAGGCTTTGTGAAAGCTTGTTTTTACTATGATCAGCCAAGGTACCTGGGCAGACCAAAGGTGTGGTTTGCCCAGCACTGTGTCTCTGAGGCTGTGTGTTGTACTCATTGGCACTGGCCTTGTGCATTGCACTGCTTGGTGATGCTCCTGCTCTCATCATCTTTGCCGTGTGCAGGACTTGCACTGGTTTCACACTTGCACTGGTTTCACACTTGCACTGGTTTCACCCTTGCATGCTGAGGAAGAAGACACGTAGGGAGTTGAATGCTACTTAACACAATATAGACACCCAAGCTGTCAGAATTAACCTGCCAATAGTTTTGGAGCTGGAAAAATGCATTTTTGTTGAAATAGTGCACGACACTATATATATATATATATTTTTAATTGTGTCATTGAGCTATAACTGCACAACAAATTATGGACTTAATGTGGCTTTTCTGAATCCCCGCCTTAGGTGATCCATATTAGAGGCTTTTGGAAAGAGGGTCAGGAGGGGGCAAGCAAGGAGTGATTCTTCTCATTTTATTCTCTCAGGTGCTGTTAAGCAAACAATGCTGGCCGTAACCATATGAATTTTATCTGTCTGTGCTGGTGAAAAAGGCAAAGCACAACAGACATCGAGGAAAGCAGCACAGCCTCATCCCCAAGTGCTGCTGCTGACTTATCAGCTTTTAAATTGCTGACAAATGACAAGCTCCTGTAATGATCTAGTTCAGAGGGTACCTTCTTGGAGAAACACAGGGATGCTCCTGGCAGGGTCATTACTGGAAGTCGTTAATCACTGATTTGATATTCAAAGCTGATGGTGAAGTCAAAGCAGGTCAGCATGCTAATGGCCATCAGCGGTGGCAACGACCAATTTCCACAGAATTATTGTCGGTGCAGGCAGCAATAAGCAGCTCAGAAAAGGCAATCTTTTATTTTTAAATGTGAGCCAGTATGGGGTGGGCTGTAGGGGCAGAATGAACTGCTGCCTGACAGGAGGCAGATTTGCTCCTAATTGGGAGAGGGGAGCAGTCAGGAGAGGTAGGGCTGTAACTCCAGGGACAAGCAACATTTCCCAGCTGAGACCATCTGCTGTCATTTTTGACAGGGGAATTAAACATGGTGATGCTTCTGGATAGCATGAGGGAGCTGGTGTGTGTCATGGCTGAGCATCAGTTGGGAGTGAGTCTGTCCTAGGGGCTGGAGAGCAGCCCTGCCCCGCTGGGGGAGATGGGCAGAGGTGTGAGTTGTCCAGTTTAAAGGTGGAAAACAAATGCTGGGAGTGTTTGAAGTCGCTGCTCAGCTATTGGCTGTGGGAGCACACTGTCCAGGAAGAAAACAAAAATATCCTTTTGTATGTACAGCTGTTTCTGGCAACCCTAAAGACACACCAGAAACACCTAAGGCAGGTTATGGTTTGTTTTCCCCTAGTCTCAAGTGGTGGTATGGAGGAACCATCTAGAGCACAATTGCTGTGAACTGCTGGTTTGCCAACATGGACAATTTGTTTTTATTTGTGTCCCACAGTTTCCTGCTCTGTCAAAACAGTTGAGTCATTTTTCTGTGGTTTTTTTTTTCCAAGTTTTTTGATATTTCACTTTCTGTTTTAAATATCTTAGTGAGTGGCTTTCCCTCAGAAGTTTTAATTTGCTTTCTTTGAAGGAGAGCACTGGTTCTCACTGGGAGCACAGCAGTGCTGCCTGGCTGTGCTTCAGAGCACTGATGGGTTCTTAGTCTTGTGCTCATGAGGGAGGGACTGTTGTGCTGATGGCTGTAAAAAATCGGAGCAAAAAGTCCGTCCCTGCCCTATAAATCTCCATGTCTAACTCCATCCTGTTATCTCAGACATTTTTCCCTTGGAAAAGAAAGGTTCCAGCATCATGATAGGCATGCTCATGACTGAATTATTCACTTGCTATATGTGAATCTGAGAAGGCTCAAAGTTATTTCTGTGCAAAAGCACATATGGTGTAAGAATAATAGCTCTGGAAGGGGAGAGAGCAGGACAAGCACTGTTTGATGACCCTGACCTTCACCAAAGGGGGGTTTCCAGCTGGGAATGAGGCAGGAGCTTCCCCACCCCTCACTTCTCTGCCCTTGTGCTCGAGTGGCCTTTAGCTGGTGCAAGTTTTACTGAAGTGGACACACATGTACTAGGAACTGGACTTGAGAGCAGCAATTAATTTCACATAATACCTTTGCTGTCCCTGGCTTGGACCAGATTTGAACCACTGACCTGGAGATGAAAGTCACCATAGTCCTCTAATAGCCCCTGAGGCGGGTGGGTGAGCAATTTCTTGCTGGCTGTGCTAAAACCCCATGGCTGGGCTGTTCCCTGCCTCCCTCAGGTTTAACCCTCTCCCAACCCTCTTCCTTCTCCCCACCTCCTCCAGCTCTCTGCCTGCTGGGCATGACCGGGATAAAAGGAAGAGCAATGAGAGCCATATGTGGAGCCTTTTAACCCCTCTGCTGTGGCCTGTGGTGAGCCTGGCTGGGGGTGAATTGTGCAGATCTTGGGCTCCTCTGGGTTGCTTGAGCCTCCAGACAAGGCTTTCAGGGCACTGCATCAAGTGGAAATGTGTTTGCTGGGGGAGAATTGGGAGTGTTCAGGAGTAGAAGACCCGTAACTAGGGACCAGTTGTAGAGCTCAAGGCTGCATCTGATTCCTTTCATCTTCATGCGATCCTCATGCACCTTTACCCTGCTCTAGTCCCCTGCATCTCCCCATGTGGTGACAATGACTGCTGGGATGTACTGGAAAGCAAATTCCCAGCATCTCTGGTGCTGCAAACAAATGGAATTACCCTTTCCCATAACGCCACGTACAATCCTCCTGCTGATGTAGACCAGGAAAACCCCTCTGACCTTGAGACTTTCAGACAAGATACAAGATCATCTATTTTCCTGTCCTTCATGTTGCTGAGCCATAAACCTGAAACTCCAGAAGCCAGTCTAAGACGGACATGCCCTCGGGTGGGGAGGCAAATTGAGCGTGGTTAAGTTTCACTTTGTAGCCAGAGGTTTGGAGCTGAAGCTGCCTTGCCTCGAGGACCTTCAGAAACAGGGCTTGAAACGGATTTCTGAAAGGGGATTAGCCAAACCTGAAAGTATTCCTGAACAGAGCAGGCAGGGAGTGCCTGTCTCATGTCTCTCACCTTGTCTCTGCCTGGTCTCCTTGGCTCCTTTTGATGTCCCAGGGCTCCTGCTCTGGCCCTGGTGTGGCTGTGATGCCCTGACTGGGTTCTAGGCTGGGTAAGGAGCAAAACACAAAAGTGCTCCCATCACCAGTAGCTTCCATCCCGTTCCCAGCAACCTCCAGCATCCACTGGGATGAGCAGTAACCCCTCAGCCCTGGTGACTGCTCTGGTTCCCTCTTGCAGCAGAGGTGCCATGGTTTGGGCTGCATCTCCAGTGAGAGCTGGACCTGCACAGTGCCAAATCTTGTCACTGTGGTTGCATGCAGGGGAGATGGGCTTCTCTGAGGTGTGTTTTATGAAGCCTAAAAGCCACGTAAGAGGAAGGAAAAGTGAACTACACGTTGGTAAAATAGCCTGATTTGGTGCTACCCGTGAAGTGCCGTGCTGTGGTCTGGAGAGCACCAAGAAGTGACAGGCGTGCTCTGGCAGCAGTGGGGTTTGTGCTGCAGAGAACTCCCACCCTGGAATGCAAGGGATTTTATGGGCACTAATAAATTAAACCTCATGTGTCGACTCTAAAAATGTGGTGGTAATGAACCAGCCTGGATTTACAGATAAAGAAGGGGAGCAGGGCACAGTCATGTGCTCATTTTCCTGTGCTTGCAGGGCCCTCCAGCAGTGTGGGTGGGATGACACCCAAGAGTCCATCTCTCCTCCACAATGGGCTTTCCTTCAGGGTCTTGCTCCTTGTCAAAATGCACCCAAATATTCTCTTCCAAAATCCTTCCTCTGATTTTCATCTAGCAGTACGTGGGGTACTTGTGACTGGCCTTGGATGGGTTCCTCAGAAAAACAGGCTTGTTGTTAACATTCTCTATCCAGGAATGCCTCACCACTGGAGGAAAAAAGAGCTCTGGAGATCAGAAAAATGCTGACAACTCCATAGGTCCCTCTGTCTCCGTTTTCCAGAGCTGTGGCTGCTTGGCCATCCCCCTTTGGAGGGCTGGCTGCCAGATTAGTGACAGAGCTCCTGAGGAGGGGGAACACGTTTCTGCAGGTCCCACGCTGAGGAGCGCACGGGGCGGGAGCTGTGTGAGTCTTCCACAGCTGACACGGAAACACAAGAGGCACCCTTTCCCCAGCTATTTTTTTTTTTTCTTCAGTCCTCTCCCTCTTTCACAGATGTCTTAAGGACTTGACTAAGTCTTGCATTCAGGCTCTTGGCCCTGATGAAGCAGAAGCTGCCTGCAGGCAGCTTTTGGACAGCTGGATGAAGATATCACTCGTCAAGCATCAGCCCTCTCCAGGTAACAAATCTTTTGCTCCTGCTTTGCAGGAATGTCTCAGTCACAGGCTCACACCTGAGGCTGTCAGCCTTCAAAGCCCCTCTCCTGGGCTGACCCCCTCCCTGCCCCTGGGATGAGGGAGGGTGAGTGGTGCACACACGTGCTGCTCTGGGGCTTGGCCCCGTGAGCCTGAGCGGGCTCCAGTCCCAGCCAAGCAACTCCCAGTTCACCCAGGGCATTGGGGAAATGTAGGCCAGAAGGAATCTCATCCCTTAGGAAGGTAAAAAGCTTCTGCTTCCACGCTGGAAAGGCTCATTGGGGTCCAGCACTGTCCCCTCTATGAGCTGCTCTGCAGACCCCTAATCATTCCTGCCACCTCCCATCCACCCAGCTGGGATGTTCCACTCAGCCCCCACTGCTGCCTCAGTCTCCTCCTCTCCCCTGCTGTACAATAACAAGATTAATAATAAACATTCTAAACTAACTTTTTTTGTCCCTCAGGGTCGGAAAATGAAATGGGAGAGGGCAAGAAAGGATTTACATGGATGTGAAGGAGGTTAGTTCAGGAAGTTGGTCCTGGCCAGTGAATTGGTGTCCCTTAGTGTCTTGCTACAGGGAGGTGATGAGATGACAGCTTGGTCATCCTGCTGTCATATGGAGAAAAGTGAGAGTGTATTTGGAGCAGAGTGAAGGCTTGACAGTGCTTGACAGCAGGACATGGGGTCAGCTCTGGGGGCTGTGACTGAACTGCCTGTTCACATCCAGGTTTGGGGTTTAGGTCCACATCCAGTGAATTGTGGCTGCTGTGCTCCCTGAGGCATCAGGCAGGAAGGTCATATTCCCCTTGTGAAACAGCATAAATGTAGTAACAAGGAGAATATTTTGCCTTAGAAATCGTGTTGCAGGGGACATGATCACCTTGTTCTGCTCTCTGTAGGGCTTTTGGTTTGTGTAGTGTCACAGGCAAACTCTGAGCACTGCATTTGCCTCGTGTGCTGGGCTGTGCACGGGGAACGGGGGCTTTGAAGCACTGTAATGTGTTTTTGCTAGGGAAGCCTCTCCTAGGACCAACAGGAAATATTTCTGCAGTCTTTGCCATGTGTCCCAAAGCATAAATTGCCTCCAGCACATGGGGAGGATGCTNAAAAAAAAAATATATATATATATATAAAAAGTAATGGACACATGGTAGGCAGCAGGAGAAAGGCAGTGATGGAGCTCTTCCAGGGAAAACAACTCTGTTATGGGTTGTGGAGTAAACACAGATGTCTGGAATTGCAAGTAGCTGGAGGGAGCAGAGCAGAGCTGTGGTGTGCTGCAGAGGGTTTGCCTCGGGGGCAGCCTGGTGGGTGCTGCCTGCAGGGTGAGCCAGCAAATCCCTGTGGGAAATGAGCTCTGGGAGAGGCACCACAGTCCTGCCTGGGTCTCACCAGGTGTCCTGGCCTCTTGGCTGCCTGGGTGTGGGCTTGGGGTTTTTGTTAGGGCCAGGGAATCTCTGGAACAGGAAAAAAAGCCATCAGCTTGGCCAAAGTCGTTGTTGGGTGTTTTTATCAGAGTGAAGAGTCAAGATTTGATCTCCCATGTGTCACTGGGCAGTCCCACTTTTGCTCAGAGCTTTAAACCGTGAGGAAAAGGGCCCTGAAAATCAAATTCATTGTGGATGAGAACTGGGAATGTGCCCTGAGAGGGGAACAGAGAGGAACTATCCTTCCCAGACAAATCTGGGTCCTGCCACTGAGCTAACCTCTGCTGGAGGAAAAATTATTTATATTTCAGTTATTTAGATATGGAAAACAAAAGGAAGGAAAAAACCAACAATTCTTTAAAAAGAAAAATAACAAAGCTGTGACAAATAGCTGATCTACTTATTTCCCTTGTGGGTGAGCAGACTGGGAGAACACCAGGCTGGGCTGTAAGGGCATGGCATAGTTCTCCCTCCTCTGCTCTGTGATCTCCCTGCTGTGAGGGTTTGGCCATTAGAAATCTGTCCATCACTTTTTAGGAATTCTCCATCACAATTTCTTGAATCCATTGTAATGACTGAAGAAGAAGGGAAAATAAATCTTAAAAAATGCAGCTGAGAGACGTTACAAGGGCATCATCCTTTGGTTAGGCGTGTACTTGGAGGTATTTTAGCAGGGTTTCCTTTTGAAACTGAATTTGACTCTATTTTTCAGGGAAGGGAAAGCAGAGCTGCATCTGCAGAACTGCTGTGCAATGAGACCTGGAGCAGCTCAGCTTCCTGCAGTGCAAATGGACCTGGATTCTGACCTCACCCGGGCTGCAGGCAGTTGCAGGAGGAATAAAAAGTAAATCTGGGCTTGTTGCCATGAATAATATGATGTCTTTACATCCTGACCTAATTGTATTAATTCTTCATGGCAAATATCATATGGAAGTGGCTGATTAGTAGCTAGCAATGAGAGTGGTATTGGCCATCTGGTGTGCTCGGCTTGGAAGGGAAAAAAAATCAGGATGAAACAAAACTGAAACACATGAGTCTTTCAGATAATGAATTAGCCAGATTCATTAAATTTCAGTTCAGATTTGTCTCTGCTGACACTCGTGTATGGGCAGGGTACAAGGCAGTGGTGTCTAGGAGGAAAGTGATCCCTTCCAGCTGATGGTGTGCAGTGAATTGTGGTTATTTTTCAAGTAAGAACCCATAAGAAACAGTGGTGTCAGCTCTGTTTTACCCGAGCTACTCACAGGTTTGCTTTTGTTAACCTTGTGTTAAGTTTCTATGAGGTTTACCCAGGGAGTGCAGCTCATTCATGAGCAAAATTAATGAAAATCAACCTGGTTTTTCTTCTGTGAGTAAAAGAAGAGTGGGAAACTGATCTTTTTCTTATGTCTTACCTTGGCAAAAGCATCTCAGCTTTGTCTGGCAAGGCAGTCATATAAATCCTTCCCTTTAAACTCTGCTCACCTCTGGCTGCACAGTGACAGGCAGCTCAGAGACAAAAGACCTGTCTGTGATTTTGTTCTGGTTGATTTTTAACATTTTTTTTCCTTTTCCCTGCAGCCCTGGGAAAAGGTGGTCTGACGGAAAGGTGCTCTGCACTGACCTGAGGAATGCTGCAGCTTCTCCTGAGGTTTGGCAGCAAAGATCTCCTGAGGTTGAGGGTCTTGTGGGGTGTGCACACTGAGCGAGATTTGGCTTCACACACCAAGATATTGGGACTTTTGCTGAAGAATGTTTTTGTTGGAATTAGCCAGGAGGACCCCATCTTAGCTTGGAAAACAGGGTGGGAAGCTTGAAATGAGTACTCAAGGGCTCCAGGGGGATGACAAAGTGGCCGGGTTCCTTGGCTGGGCGGGGAGAGCAGCCAGGGAACCTGGGCTTGAGTCAGAGGTTTCCATCTGTGTAAGGGTTGTCCAGAGGTGAGCTTGAACTCACTCTTTGGCCAAATGTCCTTGCTGGACTGGTCACTGAAAGACCTGGGCCTGCCAAAAGTTTGCTGTGCTCTGCAGTGCTTCCTCCTGGAAGGCTTTGGGGGGAAAACGTTTGATTTATTTTTGTTACCAGGGAATTTCCTGCAGTGCACCTGTGTGGGCTGGAAACAAGTGAGTGGTGGCAAGTTTGTTTGAATGAGAGGGTGGAGGAAAGGGGATGAGACCTCTTGGCTTAGACTCCAGAGACCATGTCTGCATGTTTCAAACCCAGAACTCTGCTAATCCCATGCTAATTCTCTGGAATCAAGAAGGCCTTGAATGGAACATCAAGGATGGTAAAAAGGAGTGAATACATTTCTCAAGCAATTGAAATACTATTCAAAGACAACAGCACTGTGAATTGGCAGGAGAGCTCTGATCCCTTGTGCCAGGTATGGTTACAGGGAGGAGCTGTGTGCCTTTGTCTTTATTCCATGTGTATTATGTACCTAATGAGCTCTGGTCTTGTTTTTAATTTAAGCCAGCCCTTCTTCCTCCTCCCCAATAATTAATGATCAACACCATAATCCAACCTGATTGCCCTACAGACAAGGAGTACTCTACGACTGTGGCCTTTTTAACAGGCTCCTTATTAAACCTTCTTATGGATAAACAAGCTGGGGGGAGGCTGCTGGGGGTAATATATTTCCCAAACACTCCAGAGTTGCCAAAGCTCTGGGCCAAAGTATGTGTGCTCAGAGCTGTGAGAGTGGTTTGTCAGTGGCTTTACTGACAGATGCTCCTAAATCTCTGTGCCTTTCTCTGAGGGATGAGTCATGGGCTGCTGAGAGCAGCAAGAGGTTCCAGAGTAACTTTGAGCAGTAGATAGGCATGATTATTGCAAGAAGCCCTAAATTTGGGATGTTCTTGGAGGAGCCAGGTTTCTGGGACACAGCCATCACCTTGCCTCCCTTTTTAAAGATTGGATTTAATGATGTTAAAGGTCTTTTCCATCTTCAATGACTCTATTTAGTCAGGTCCTAGAGGATCTGACCTGCTGATGTGCTGTGGGCTAGGAGTGTGCAAACATCCCCTTCCTAGGAGGAAGGACCTTCCCAGTCCTGCTCCAGCTTGACTAGATGGGGTCTTTCCCTGGATTTATTTCAATTTGATTTTAATGATGGATTTCAGACTTCTGTAGATACTAGAGCTGGTTCCAGGGAAGTATTTCATGGCTGTGGCTGGGTATGGTGACCGCAGTGTGTCTCACCTGGACTGCAGGGTTTGTTTTTCTCCAAGGTGCAGGGCTGCTGCTGGAAATCATGCAGCTGAGCACTGAAGGGTGGCTGTTGCAAGGTAAGAGCTGGAGAGAGACTTTCCTATTCATCTTACTTAAAGACACAGATGGGAATCGCTCTTGATCATTCACAAAATCCGTCTGGGTTTGGAGCCAGTGACCTGCATGTCAAAGGCCTTGTGCCCTTTACAGTCCCTGGAGAGCTGAGGACACTGAACTGCAGCCACACCTGTTTTCCAGTGACTGCTGCTTTGGGAGCCACATGTGCAGCTCTGAGTGTCCCCTGCTTGTCACATTTCAGCTTTTCACACTGGTTTTTTTGGGGCTAGCAGAGTGGCATGGAGACCAGCAAGCCACGTGGCTTGTGATGCATCAGAGCAGGTTCTTTCCTCCCTCACCTTCTTCCCAAATTGTGGTGGCTTGTGTAAAGCTCTACCGAATGGTGGATCAGCCCATCACCTTCTGCAATCCCTCTCAGAGATCATCTCCTGAAATACAGACCATGGATGCTCTCCACACCCTGCCAGCCTTCTCCTCGTGTAGCTCCTCTCTCTGAACTGGTGATTTTGTGCCCTGAGGCAGCATCTCGGTGATACCACGCCCAAAGGGGGATGGCCAGCGAGGACAAACTCATATGTAATTCCATTTTTTGGCTGGATGGTGTGATTTAATGAGCAGTAGGTATTGTGTCCACACTGCTGCTTCCAGCAGCAGCTCTGGGATCACTCTATTTCCCAGAGAAATGGCTCTTTATTTCTCCTACGGACTCCTGGTGTTTGTTCATTACTAATCTAAAAATAAGCAGCATCTTGCTTAGGAGCAAGTCTTTGCCAGCTGATTATGGGGAGCCTAAAATATACTGAACTCTGATTCATCAGGGCATGATAAGATTTGATCCTTTTATAACTGGTATGTGGAGGACTGCTTTATAAATAATAATATCACGTGATTAATATGACACAGAAGTTATAATTAATAGCAACATCCCATGTGATGGGAAGGGTGAGTGCAGGCAGACACCTTTCCCACCCTCTCTGAAACATGTTGAGGCAATAAGGCAAATGTTAAAATACACCTGGCATGGCACTGCATTTAACAACTGCTACAGGATGAATCTCAAATAAAAACACAAGCTTCCATTGATGAAAAAAAATGGGATAATGCTAGTAAGCAAGTGACTTCAGCTGCAATGGATAGCACTGTGCAAATAAACATAATTATGCAAGTGATTTGCTTAGCATTGATGGTGTCTGCTCTGAGGTAAAATCATCCTGGAGCGCTGTGGGAAGGTCCCTGCAAAGCAAAACAGGGCTAGCACTTGCTCAGTTTATTCAGACTTTGACTGAGCTTTGGATACTCTCTGTAACTGCTCAGCCTCTGGGGGCCTGGAATGGTTTCTGCTACCTGCATTTTCCACATGTTTGCTGAGACCAAGGCAGAGAGAACTCCCACCTCCAGGGATCACCGGACTATGCAAATATAGGCTGGCAGCCACCTCGTACCAACCTCAATATATGTTTGTTCATTTGTTCCAGTGTTAGCAGGACCCAAATGTGTTGTTTTCAAAACATCCTCGCTTCTCTCCAGCAGTTTTACTGCCTCCAAATATGTTCTTGTGCCCGTGCTCAGCAGTAGGTAGTTATTTAAAACAATACATTTCTCTTCTGTGCAGTGCTTTCTCAGAGGTCTTGGCTTGTTCAGGCTTTAACTAGGCTTTAGCATGCAAATTTAATGTGTCATTGTGGCATACTTAGGAATAATTAATATTAGAGGGGTTACTGGTAAATTGGTGCTGGGGAAAGATTTGTGAGGCCAACCCCAGCAGAGGTTTTCTTTAAATGCTCAAGCTGATGACAGTCTTGATGTGAGAGTGTCAAGTGACATTTACTAGTGGGAGGAGGCCAGGAGTATTTATATTTTGGATGTGTGTGGTGAGAAGTTGTTTTTTTTGTTTTTTTTCCCCTCTTCACTTTTTTCTGTTCCCAAGTTTTGCAGCTGTGATTTGATTTACACAAAGCAAGTTTGCAGCGTTCCAGTTCCTTCCCTCATCAGGGACCAGAATGGCAATTCCAGCAACACCCTGGGAAAGGGGCTGGGGTATTTCACGTGTGACATGGAGGCAGATGAACTTATCAAATCTTGGCTAAGATACGCCAGATATTGATATATCTGCTTTAGCATGAAGCCTCTGTTAAATTTGTCACAAATACTTTGGGGCTGCAAGAGTCAGCTCTTCTGCTATCCACAAAAACTGGCTGACCTTGATTCACTGCAGTCCCCTTCTGGAAGCACAGTGTAAAATATTTAGGAATTCTTTGTAAAGCAAAAAGAACCAAATTTGGAAAGCTGCAAATTTCATTTTAAACCTCAAAGAGGAGGGAAGCCCTCCTGTTTTGGGATGCAAACTGGTTTGTTACAGAAAGGGATTGGGAACAAACCTTCCCTGAAACAGCTGGGGCTGATCCCCATCAGAGTCAGGATGCAGGACCAGATGGTCAGCTCTCCTGTGGCAATTCTATTTTTTATTTACATTAAACACACACTTTTAGTTGGGAAGAAAAAGTGTAGCCAATTCTGCTGTGAAGAAATGTAATGAAAATGAAAACCTCCTCTATTCTGAGAATCCCCCTTCCTGTTTGAATGCTGTATCAAATGAGGAGTAAGAAGATCAAGAAGGGAGACATCAGCTCTCTCTTGGCTTTTGGAGACCAGCAGAAATACAAAGAAAAGTTGCTGGTAGTTGATATATTGACCAATTTTCATTATAATTTCAGTGTTTCTTTCAGCTAAAAGAGAAGATATGATATGTCTTGATTAAATGAAATGTCATCTCAGTGTTGAATTAATTACGTAGAACGTGGGCAAGGACTTGGTATTGTATTAATTTGGCTGCTCTGGAGAAAACATCAATAGGCTGTTTGTGGATGACAGCTTCATACTCTGTCAGCTTCTGCCTAGGATCTCACAGCTCCTTGCAAGCTCTGGTGCGTTAAGCTTGGTGGAGGCAGTGAAATCATTAAAATTTCCCTTTTGTAGAAGCTGGAGCCGCACTAAGAAAACTTCCAGGCTTTTCCTCTGCAGTTCAAAGCAATTTGAGTTCGTTACACATTGGCGTGGAAGGCTGGACCCTAAATAAGCCACTGAAAGCCTTTCTGGTCCCTGCCAACTTGTACTGGATTGGCCTCAGAGATGGAAAGAAAAGACCAGATTTCCATGTTATTCAGTGCTGAAGATTTTAAATTCATTTAAATGAATGTTGAGTTGCCCCCTGCCTGGTGCCTGATTAAGAGCCGGCCGCAGCCAGGGGTTGGCAAAGATCAAGATTGGTTTCACAAGCAGAGATTGACTCAAGTGGGTTGTCACAGTCTGCTTTTCTGGGAAAAGGCAATTATAACTCAGGAAGTTCTGATGTGAAAATTATTTTGGCAGATACGCTCCTTTTTTAATGGTTTACGCATGCAAAAAAAGCACTGGTGAAGATAAGGTGATGGGAAAGGTGAATCAAAGCAGAAATCTCTTTGTATGGGGTCATGTTTTGTTTCAGAGATGTGCTCAAAGAAAATTTAAAGATATTCCCTGGATTTGCCACCACATTTAATAGGTCATTTCAGGCTTGAGGAGAGGATTCCTGGAACTTTGTGGAAGGGCTTAAGATTTGCCTTTATGAAAGACCCCACGGGCAGAGATACAAGGACAGATCTACAGCCCTGGCTTGGGTTACCCTTGGGGCAGGGCAGGGTAATAGTGGGGGTTCACTGCCTGCTCAGCCCCTCACCCTTCCACAGAGATGGCCAAAAAGCTTCTGTTCCATATCAAGGTGCAGAGCTCTCCCTTCCAGGCAGTGTCTGAAATCACCAAGGTTGTTTCTGGGGGAGGTTTTACAGCACAGATGTAGTTTTATGGTTATTATTTATTTTTTACGGTTCATTGGATCAAGGCCCCCAATTTGCTTCATGGCTCTCCAAAGTCAACAGTTATCAGGCAGCTGCTAATTGGGGCTGGATCAGAAAATCAGCAGCTTCCTATCACTGAAAATCTCTGTGGGTGACATTTCTGACACCTCCAAAATCAATGGCAACAAGCCCAACGACACTGAGGAAACCAGGAACACATCCAGCTCTCCTCTACTCATCTCTAGAGACAGGTCTGCAAACTCAGAATTAAACCTGATTTCCACACTGATAAAAGCTAATGAAGCATGGAGGAGCATCATTAAGCCATAAGCACTTTTTGCATTAGGAAGGATCCATTAGTTTGGCTTTTTTTTTTACTTTTTTGTTAGTGGTTGTGTAACTGAGCGACTGTTTTGGAAAATTCAACCTTTGGATAAGGACAAGAGAAAAGGAGAGACAGACACAAGATAAGGGGAGAAGAGAGAATGACAGCACCCTTAGAAGAAAAAGGAAAAGGGTAAAAGGATTAACTTTTTGGACAACATTTCTTAAATTTCAAATTCTTGCAAAAGTAGCAAAAATTGGAAAATAAAATGAAGACCAGTCATAGTTTGGTTCCAAACCTCCGCCCCCTCAATGACAAAAAAAAAAAAAAAAAGGTCAGGCATAATTTTTGGTCTCAAAACTTTAAGGCTGTTAAGTTCTGGTTCTGAATTTAAGCCTTTAAGTCAAGTTAACTTTTTAAGCTAAATTTAGTTTTCTATCCATTTCTATGAG
Source organism: Cyanoderma ruficeps (assembly GCA_008694505.1). Lineage (NCBI taxonomy): Eukaryota > Metazoa > Chordata > Aves > Passeriformes > Timaliidae > Cyanoderma > Cyanoderma ruficeps. The sequence goes on along the minus strand of VZDJ01000155.1, from coordinate 5,814,164 downwards.
GCAAAATCTTTGAAAAAATAGCATTTTGCACCTGCTCCAACAGTGGCAGAGACCAAAATGTGCTCTGTGATCCTTGCTGTCCTTGCTGCCACCTGTCCCGTGGCTTCCAGGTGGTGGCAGGTCCTGCAAACCTCATGACAGCTGTAGTGTAGGAGGGGCAGGAGTTGGATAAATCCAACCTGTTTATTCCTCAGGCTTGGATGGCAGGTCACGGGCATTTCTCGGAGCTGAGCAAACAACTGACATATGTGCACTGAGAATAATTTAAAAACGTGCATTTGAGAGGTTTTAAATAATAAGACACTGATGTTTTGTGCTGGTTTTTTTTCCGAGAAGCCACTAAATCTGTCGTGCTCTGCTCATGTGCCATGCAGGGAGGTTGTAACTCCCCACCCCAGCTGATTCCCCAGCCCTATATTTCGCCTTCCTTTTGATGGCTCTGTCATTTAAAGCCTTCAGATAATAGGCCATCATTCTCAGAGTTGCTATTATATTTTATTAATAGGATGGAGGGGGGAATTACTGTCACAAACTCTGAAAGATTTGCACTTGGAGCACTCACAGCTCTGGAAAAGGGCAATTCCTTTGGCTGCCTTGCTTGATGGATGCAGATCCCTTCTCTTCCTCACTCCTTTCCCAGGTTCTACCAGCCTTTGTGAGCCCTGGGCACAGATCCCATCCCAGGCCGGTGGCAGGACCAGCAGTTTGGTCTCCCAGGAATTATCCAGAGTGGGATCAGTGCCAGCTGCAGCTGTGGGTGATGGGGATGGAGGCTGGGTTAGGGCTGGTGGCTGCAGCCCAGAGGAGCTGAGCTCTCCTCTCCCATCTGTGCGTGTGGGTGTGTGTACACGTACAGACAGCCAGAACAAGTCTGTTCCTGTTTGGGAGATCAGTGTCAAAAGTGTATTTTGTAAGAGCTGGCCAGGCTCCTGTTTCCACATTACTAACCAAAAGCAGTTAGATGGTGTTTTTTTTTTTTNTTTTTTTTTTTTTTTTTTTTTTTTTTTTTTTTTTGAGTGCCTCTGCTTTTCCAAATCACTGCATGGCTGTGTCTGTCCCTTTAGAAAAGGGAAGGATGTGCTCCAGAGCCTCCATGGAGGTATGTCAGCAGCTCATCCCAGTTTGGTGGGGATGGGCATCACATAACAGGGTGGCCAAGGTGTGACTGCAGCAAGAAGGGAAGGAAAAACCTGTGCTGGGGGTGGGGACCAGCTTGCAGAAAGGTTTCTGCTCCCCTGGTGCTTACAAGAAAGGGATGAGTACAGACATGTTGGATCCAGCTGTGTCCCTCCCTTTGTGTCTGTACAAATTGTGCCTTCTCCAACCTTTCAGAAACACAGGACAAGGCTGGTTTTTTTTTTACCCTGAAGTGCCTGAACACCTGAGGCTGAAAATCCTCTTCTCTCTTCTGCCTCCCCTTTTTCTCCTTTCATTCGTTATCCTTGGTGGGGAGTCAGCTGCTAATTGCAGTGTCCTGCATGTGTCCATCATTGCCCAGTGAAAAGCATCTTCTGGGGGTGTTTCAAGCACCATTATACAGCTGGGATGGGGAAAGAAGCAAGGTGTGGTGGAGGAAAGTGGCTTTGTGGCTGGTCTGCCTCTCCTAGCAGGAGGAGGAGGGGGAAAGGAAGGGGAGCATGGTTTGTTCCAGTCTGTGCACTAACCCATCCTGCTGCCTCTGGAGCTGTGGCATCTGGGAAGAGGGGGACACAAACAGCAAGAGGGTGGCCCTGAGGGGAAATAAGACACCTGTGGTGGGAATCAGCTTTTAGTTACTAGCCATTGCCTGACTGGTTTGGGTTTTTTCTTATGTTTGACACATTTTTCTCCAGCTCGTTTTTCTGTCAGACCCAGAACAAGAACAAATGGTGTTTAATCTGCAGATACAGCCCACAGCTGGGATAAATGTGTGCATTCCTGCACCTTTGACTAGCTTCAGGTATTTCTCTGGGGGAGCAGAAGTGCTTCCATATTCTTGGATAAGGGTCGTGCATTTTATGCAAAGGAGGAATATAAATTCATAGCTACCTATTACAGCAGCAGCAGCTGGTCTTATTAGACTTGCTGGTATCCTGAATTGTCTGCTGCAGCCACCAAGGTGCTGGTTTAGAGTCTGAAAGAGGATTCTGCAGTCTGTTCTGTGCCAGCAGGAGCACAGGTGGGCTGTAAGAATCCCCTATGGCCAAGCTCTGGGGTGGTGGGTGCTGGAAAATGTCACCCAATCCATGCTCTGAGCTACAGGGTGTTGGTTCTGCCTTAACCTCATGGTGAAGTGGGGGAATCACCATCCCTGGAAATGTGCAAAAACCACGTAGATGTGGTGCTTGGGAACGTGGGTGAGTGGTGAACTCACAGTAGCAGCCCAGTGCTGGGCTAATGATGATCCTTGAGGTCTTTCCCAGCCTAAATGATTCCATGATCGTTCATGCAAAGGCTTCACTGCCATAAACCAACACTGACAAACCGATATGCAGTATGGAAGGATTTGAAGATGTTCTTTCCTAAAAGAAACACTCCCAAACATCATTGCTGACGGAGTTGGAAATAGAAATGGGATTTCTTGACTCCCTGTTCAATCTCCAATCAACAGATTCAGCTGCTGAAAGAAATCAGTTGGGAAGTCAGTGAGTACTTTGATATTTTAGCTGTTCATTTTCAGTGGTTTTTGTCATGTCCTTTTAAATCATGAACTTCAAAAATTCCTAGTTGGCTACGAACAGTATGGTCTGGTTTTCAAAGCTGCTGAGCTGTTAAGAACATTTTGAAAATTAGAGTAAGGAGTTTGGATGCCCAAATATATCCTCAGGAGCCCAGGTTTGAGCACTTGGGTTTGAATCCTTTGTTTATATTAGCTGCACCTTTAAAATAGGAAAACAAATACAATTGTTGCTCACCACTATCATTAATCCAAGCAATTTGAAGATAGTTTATTTTGTTATGAATTAATCAATTATTTCTGTTTGTTAATTCCCTCTGTTGCGAAATATTAGGCTGAAGAAATTTTCTGTACCTTAACACAATAAATCTCAATTTGTTACTGTTGTTTTCTGAGTAACCCACAGCCAGCAGAAGTCACATTTATTTATTTTTTCCATTTTCTCTGGTTAAGTCCAATTCTTATGCAGTTTCTTCTGTCTCTCTGCTGATTCTTCAGTTTCTAAGATCCCATCACTTCTGGGGATGAGGTTCAAAAGGTCTTTGGGGAGAGCTGGTTGTATCCTGAACTCAGGAGCAAGTGTTGCAGGTCCCAGTTTGAAAAAAGGAATTGCTGATACTACTTATTTTTGTTGCTTGTTTATCTCTTGATAGTTCCTACAATCCAATTAAAATCATTGCTGTTCCTTGCAGGTGCCATGGATCTTCATTTGGATTTCAGTAGACAAACAACAGCAGCTTGTGAAGACAACGCTTCTGTGAAGGGTAAATTCACTCTTGAAAATTCACCATGAAATTGGCTTTTATTCCAAAAAATAAAATGAAAAGAAATGCAGAGACTGTGGAGTGATCACAAGCCTCCAGCAGTAAAGATTTAAGATGGTAAATATTGTAAAGCTTTTAATAACCCTTATATCATGACTCTGTTTTAATGATATTGAATGAATTTGGTCTTGAATTACCAATAATTTCTGAGAAAACTGTCAAGAGAACGTGTCTAAAAATGTGCTTTTAGAAAAAAACAAAAAGTGCTCTAGAAAAAATACAGTTAAAAAAAATTTAAAAATCACCATCCGCTTTCAAATGGTGCCCTGAGAAAACTATCTTTAAATGGCTGAGGGCAATTGGGATAATGATTTAAAGCTGGGCTGGAGGGTTGCAGGCTGCATGTGGGTCCTGGCAGTGCAATGGAAGCTGGAGGCTGAGCTGTGAGACAGAGATTGCTCTAATGAAAGGCGTCACCGTGACACTGCACCAGCTCAATATTTAGCCAGTGACGTTTGCGCTCCCCAAAGAACCCAAGGGAGGCAATTAGGAGGGCTTGCAGAGGGAGGGGATAATTTTACCTGTCAGGTTTGTAAGTGGGCTGCTCTGTGAGTGTGTGTGAATAGTTGTGTGTGGTGTGTGAAGGATCCAGAAACTAATGAAGTAGAGAGGCTTGGCGGGGACTGTCAAGCCTGTGGTTAGAGGTGGGGAAAGAGCTGTTTCCAAACCCACAGGATTTATTTCTGGAGCTGGCGGGTAGGTGGGAGGCAAAGTTAGCAGGCTTTACCCTTCAGGGCTTTCATCTGCTTTAAATTCAGTTGAAAATATTGCTGAGGGCAGCAGCAACCAGGCAAGGTACCCATGTACATCTTACAGGTGACTTCTTTACATTTTTATTTAAAATTTTTCTCTGATTTTTTTTTTTCCTCTCCTTGATTTCTCAGGGTGTGACTAAGGAGCCATAGGTAGAGAAGGCTCCAAATTCAGTGCTTGCAGCTCACAGGCCTCCCAATGGTGCAGCACTGTCCAGAATTAACCTGACAAACCAGAGCTTTCCTTCTGGGATGGAAAATTGAACGGTGCTAAGCTGGTGTTAAGAGCTGTACGAAATGGTCCTTGCTCCAGGAGCTTGCTGATACCAGCACTGGTGCAGTGCATGAATGTTCCTGTGCTCACAGGAAGGTTTGGCTGAAGTCTGATCTCAGCTTTGTGATCAATGTGGTCTTCAGTGAGTGATGAACCCCAGATCTTTCATCTCATTGCTTTTAGGACATTATTTTATATCAGTATTTTGTATCCAAGGCAGGTAAAACTGATGAGTGTCTCCAGAACTCCAAATCCAGAGTCCTTTTATTGTCAAATTCTTAATGATTTTCCATTTGGATGTGTGGGGGTGCTATTTTTCTTTTTCTTTTTTTTTCCTCTCCCCCCCCAACCAAACCCTTTACCCTGTATCAGTGCTTCCTTGAGGCATGTCGATGTTCCTTGCTGTGGAAGAGGGCAGTGGGGTCAGGACCTTGGACATAAACAAGACTTCAAACAGCCTGAACCATCTGAGGTCCTTCCCTGATTGTTTCTAGGACAAAGACCTAGTGCAGGCACTGGAAGGAATTTCAAATTAGCAGGCAAACATCTCAGGAACTTGGTTCTGGTGCCCTGAATCAACCAGCAGTGATGGGTTCAGGTGTCGCTGCTTCTCCTCAGTGCCACACAGGCACCTGCCCTGCCTCTGCCAGGAATTATTGGCCAAAACCAATGCAGAGAATCATGGAATATCCTGAGTTGGAAAGGACCCATGAGCTGTTGGTGTGAATGTGTGGATCAGCTGCTGCAGCAAGGGAAATTTATCATCAAGCAGTTCTTTGAGCTGACACACTCCTGTGACTCTGAGGCAGTTCTTTTGGGGGGAATGTATATGAATTAGAGCTTAAAAACTTGGCTTGAGCTGAGGGCAGAGAAGACTCCTCACTTAGCCTGAGGAATGCTTTTGACGGAGACACATTGTCGCCACATCTCTTGGCTGGGAATAAGATGTACCTTTCCTGCAAATGGAAATATTTCTCTGAAGTTCAACAGCTGCAGGAACAGCAACTTGTCTCTTGATCACGTTTTCAGTTTTAAAATCCATTTCTAGTCCAGCAGCAAGGAGAAAACCCAAAGCTCATTCAAATGAGCTTTTTAATGGAAAAAGTCACATTAAATCTAAACCAATTTCATGATCTTGTCTGAGTCATGACTTTTTAAAGACTGGGGGCTGAGGCTGCAGTTAACATTGCCTGAGCAATGCTCAGTAGTTATCTGTGAGTAGAAAGGTAATGGTGGGGAAGGGCTTGCGGTGTTATTTTTCTAAGGGCCTGATCATTTAGCTATCTAATTTAGGGAGCAGGACTATCTCTGGCTGACTCTTATCACCCTTTCAGCGAGGCAGATAGCAGCCAGCACATTACTCAGCCTTACCCCATGGATATCTGGTGTCTGAGTATGTGTTACAAAACGTGGCAGCCAGAACAGTGAAACCTCTCAGTGCCGGGCATAGCGAAGTGGCTTCAACCCCACATGGTAAAAGGTGGATGGATTTGTCCTCTGGACTTGTCCTCATCACCTGGGAGACCTTTGGTGGCTCTGCTCTGTTGTCACTCAATTATTTACTTCTCCTGTGGATTGAAGGATGGGGAGGGGATATAATGTGATATAGGAAACTTTTCCTAACTTGCTTTGTAACCGCAATAATAATATGGGAAACTTTTTTTATAGTTAGAGAAGGACTTTCATTTTTTCCTATCTCCTGCTGTCTTCTCCCTGACAGCTGGTTGTGAGGCACCAGGGAGAGATTTAACCTCTTACTGGTGCTTTCCACACAGGGTTTCAATGTGGGTAGCTTCTATGGGATTTTTTCTTTTTCTGTTTTGCAGATGGAAAAGAGAGACATGCAGTTCAGAGGTGTTTGTAAGCAGTCTTCTGACTTGAAACAAAACCCTCAAGCCCCTCCAAAATTTTTGTCAAGTTCTCTCCAGGCCTTCTGGTGAACCTTATGGATTTTCAGACGCTCGTGATGTATAAAAGTGAGAATAGTCTCTGCAGAGGTTGGAAAGCCTGGAGAGCCATGGGTAGAGCCTGGGTTGGTAGGAGGAAGGCCCAGGTTGTCCTTGCTCACGGGATCTGACACATCCCACCCTGACCAGGGTGGCTGAGAAGCACCCGGGGCTTTGTTTCATCACCCTTAAATCTGTCCCAGTGCAAACTGGCCCTTTAACAGGAACCCACTGGTTTGTGTGTAGAGGGGAGCAGAGACAGAAAGGAAATAATATTGAGTCACAGCAGTCAAGGAGGATCAAAGATTGGCTATTTTTGACACACAAAAGGGTAAGTGATGCTGAACTCTCTCTAGACTGATTCCAGCTGAACACAAAGCATTTTAACCTCTTAATCCTCACTTCTGAGTTATAGCCCCGGCACTGAGGGCTTTGTGGCTTTTTGGAGATTCTCTGCTGCGTGTGACCCTGTCCCAAGCAAATAACACACACCCCTGGCTGCTGCACAGCATGTGTTTAGTGTTGAGTGTGGTGTTAATCCTGCAAACTCTGGGGGTTTTTGCCTCCCTCACTGACCATAAGTGGAATTCATGGGAATTCTTAGCGAGAAAAGCAATCAGGTTGGATGAGGCTTGGAGCAACCTGGTCCAGTGGAAAGTGTCTCTGCACATGGCAGAGAGGTTGGAACAAGGTGATCTTTAAGGTCACTTCCAACCCAAACCATTTTCTGTGATCTATGAACTGTGGATGTAATATCTAATTCCCCATTTGATTTGTGGAAGCAGAACCCCAGTTTCACCTCATTGTCCTGAGGATAGCCCTACCCTCCCTGAAGTTCCCCTCAGAGAAGCTGTTCCTGGGCTCTCCTCGTCATCTTCCCACCTTGGCCGTCCATGTGTCCCCTCTCCAAATGCTGAAAGGTTCCTCCCTGCTTCCCAGCACACAGACTGGTGTTCTCTAGGAATCCACATCCACTGATGGTAGATATGGAAGCACTATTTTGGTTTGAGCCTTGTTTGTATTATTTTTGGTTTGCATATTTGGGCTTGACATAAAACCCAGCAGAGACACTCTTGTTTAGCCAAGGCCATTTGTGCATTCACTGCAGATGAGTGTGGTGCTCCAGGGAACCAGTTTTATTCCAGGCTTTGCCAGTGATTCATTTCTGGATGCAGCCTGCCTGATTCCCTCTGGGCCTCAGTTTCCTGTTCTGTAAAATGGAGATAATACCCTTTCACGGCACACGGCTGCTTTGAAGCCTTTACAAAATTACTCTGATGTGTTTGGATGAAAGTTTCTATAAAGCAGATTTAAAAAAGCATGCAGCTCTCATTGAGGGGTTTGTATGGAGTGATCAGGACCCCAGAATTACTTCCCAGGATGAATGTGTCTGTGTTGAACCCTCAGACAATGCTGAACACTGAAACAATATTCATGTAACTCTTCTAAAAGCATCCACTGTTGGTGCCCATGGCAGGGTTTGCTGCTATTCATTCTTTTTGTTTATTTTATGTAAATCCTTCTTCCTTCTCATTGAAAACACAAACAAAAAAAGGGATAACCCCAAAAAAAAAAAGAAAAAGAGATTTTTGCTCTATAAGCCCCATAAAATTGATTCATCTTGAAGAAGTTTTTAGCAGGATCATCTCTCTCTGCCTATTTGTGTGATTTTAAAAGAAACTCTCCTCTTTCTCCTGACTGTCATATTCTGGGGAGGAAAAAAATACCCGGAAAGCAGAAATGAAAGAGATGCAGAATTTTTGTCTCTGTGCCTTTCTCACTCGGGTCCCTTTATGTGCTCTCCCACTGCCCCCTCCTCCATGGCCCCCCCTCCTGCTCTGCCTCAGTTCCCATTGAAATGTCAAATGCAGCAGTTGTCTGCGAGTGAAAGAGGGACTCCCTGGTGGGAACAGGCTGCCCTTCTAACCTGAAGGCCTCGGCTGTTCTCTTCTCCCCTTTTTGGTGTTTCCCATCCCACTTTCTCAGCAGATGTTGTGTGGGGCAGCACAGGCTGTAAAGGAATGAGTTTCTTTTCACCTGGCCATGTGAATGGGCTGGCACAGAAACTCTGGCTTATTCTCTCAGACTCTGGCAACAGCTTACACAGAAAGAGATTGTTTCGAAGAGCTGTCTCTTTTCTTTCTTTCTTTCTTTTTTTTTAAGACGAAGATAGAGAAAAAAGGCTGAGAGATGCTGGCTGTATTTTAAGCTTCCTCCTTGGGTGCCAAAGGAGTCCTTGGAGTTTTGTTGCTGCTACTTTTGTTCCTTTTATAGTTTCCATTCAAGCCCCAGGCTTTCAGCTTCCCTTTGTCTTAGTCCTACTTTTCCCAAGCAGTTGACATGAGAATTAGTTCAGAAAGATGGTGGAGGTTCATCCAGAAGCCTTGCCCCGTTTTAGTCCAGGGCTGTAGTTTTTGACTCTTCGATGGAAATTTGGAAAAAGAGTGACATTTCCCATGCTTCTGCAGGGCAAATATTTAGTTTTAGATGAGCTCTGTCTGAAAACATGTGACAATGGTGTGCAAAAACGCACAAATTCAATCCTAATGTTGAGTTTTGTCTCTGTGCTCCTTTAGACTGGAGAGGCACCTTAAAAGTGGAGGAAATAGGGGGTGCACGAGTTTTCACCTTTTCTCCCTTTTTTTGGCTCCCTGTTTATCTGTTTAATGTGGCTGGTTGCTTTCTGCAGCCTGCTCTCTCTCCCTTACCAAGGGCTTTGGGCATCTTAGAGCTGCTCAACTGAACCACACCAGAAAGGCACCCAGAAGAGACATTCCCTCCCTTGCATGGATGTCTTTGCTTGGCACCTTCAGAGCACTGTCACTTATCCAGCTCACTTTTGGCCACATCTCTGTGCTCTCAGCCCAACTCATTGTATCTAAACTTTATATCTATATATTCAAGAGGAAAATTATGTACATGGCTTGTGGATAATTTGATTGCCGGCATGAGAAACGCACACGCCGCTGATCCTGAGAAATGGAGCTGTCGTTTGCTGATTTAATGGGTAAATAATGAGTTCTTCTGAAATACTGTGGGGATATTATGCCAGTGGTTCTCTTTGGGTCTTTATACACATTTTAACTCCAGTTGGTTTTTTGTTGTGTGTGTGTGTGTGGTTTTTTAAAAATCTGAAGTTTATTTTTGCAGTGGTGCTTGGAAAGCTGTAAATGATCCACAAGGAATTAACAGACAAAAGTCCCTGGCTCTGCTCCACCCTATTGAAGTCGATGGCAAAACTCCCATTGAATTTGATGGAAGTAACAACTAGGCCCTGTGAGAGTAAACAATAAATCAGTTTTATAATCACAAAACTTCTCTACATCCTGTTCTTATGTGCTTTATGTGGCAGAGGTGTTCGGTGTTTGTATGATGATGAAAAGTCACAGAGAAATCACAAACATATCAGGTGAAATACACGCTTGAGAAAGTGAAATTTCTAAATTTGAAAGCTTTGGGTAGGCCTCACCTTTCAGGCAGTATTTTGGAAACCTGCACTCCAATTCTGCTAATGAGAATTCATTGTGAGAGGTTGAACTGCCTCTCCATCCATCATGTAGCCAGCAGGTGCAGAAGAACATTTCCTCTTTCTGGTTTGTAAAAATTGCAGTTTTTAGAGACACGGGAGTGTAAGAATCAGCAAATTGATTCTCCTGCCTGGACAAGTGGACATGTCACAAATCCCATTTAAAAACTAATCAGGAGGAGATGGATCATCTCCTGTCAGATATCCTGCAAATGCAGTGCCTATGGTTAGAAGTTTGCAGAAGCTTTTATCTCTGTGTCTGCTCTGGCACATCTCAGTGTTAAAACTATTCTGTTAAATAATAGGAAGGTATAAATAGCTCAGAGGTTTAGTTCTTATTCAGCCTGTTCTGTCAGTGGACTCCAAATTATTTGATTAAGGAAACAAATATCAGTATCTTACATTTTACAAGGGGGAACCCATGAATCTGTGGCACGGCCAGATATTCAAGGACGGAGTTCAGTCTTTTCCAAAGTCCTAGTCTAGCATCTTATCCCCTGCCTTTTAAAGGCTTTATCCCTAAAACGTGTCTTGAGTTAAGGGCTCTGCATTGTAAAGTTTTCCTATTGATTCCTTCCCTGGAGTTTGTGCCTTTTGGAGGAGATGGGGCATTGATAATTTCTTCAGCTGTTCTTGACTGTTACGGGGCACTTTAGCAGAACTGTGTAGCCTGAGTGCTTGTGCTTTGTAAAATAACCCTTTGGCCCTGCAGAATGGGAGGATTTACAGGTTTAGCCTCCTTGATTTGTTTTGAATTATTTTGTATGAGCTATTCATGGAGGGTACAACAGAGCTGAAGGTAAGGCAAGGTTGTCACTAGACTGTCCGAAGATGAGAGCCACGGAAATAAAGTGCCATTGTTGCTCTTCAAGCAATGACACTGACTGAAATAAAAGACATCTGGGTAGGAAATAGCAGCCTGCTTCCAGGGAGCATCCATGGTGTACCTCAGCTTGCCATGAATGCTGGCCCTGCTAGGCAACCAGGAAAGGGATCTGCAGGCAGCCGTGAGCCAGGCCAAAGAGAGGAAAAGAAAAAAAGCCTAACCCTGAGAAAAAGGGATGCATTCTTCCTAATTGTGCTTTGGAATGGAAATCTTTTTTATTCTTGCCTTTTGTTGCATTTTTCCTCTTCCTTTTCACGCCCCAGCAGTAGCCAGTGGGTCTCAGTGCTAGAAAGTGCTGGGTGGCTGTATCTCACCCTCCCAGCTCTGCCTGGCCTCCAGGTGGGTTTCAGGGTCATGTGGGAGAAGTGCAGCACCTCTGCATGTTCATCTCACAGTCTGTGCCCTGGGAGCTGGGTCAGACTGCAGTGCTGGCCGTGACCCTTAGGAAGGGAGGGTGAAGTCTGCCCGAATCTGCAGAAGAGCAGAGTCTGGCTGTGGGTGATGGCAGAATTGCAGTTCCAGTTCAGGATAAACATCCAGCCAAAACTGACAGGATTTTTTGGAGTGGCTCGTGGCTGACATCAAGTTCAGAGTGTTTGGAACATTTAAGAGATATCTCTGAGGAGTTCTTTGAAGAAGGCAGTGGTGGACAGGAAGAGGTGTGAAATGGGATGTTCAGGGTTAGGGGAGAAGTCAGTGGCAGAGGGACCTGAATGTGGATCTCCCCTGCCCAGGCTCTCACCCTCACTTCTGGGCCATCCTTTCTCTCAGCAGTTTGTGCAAGTAGACTAAACCTCACTCAAAATCAAAGTGTGAAGGACAACAAAAAGGGGGAGGGGGGAGTTGCTCAGGGGAGAGAGAAATGGCTTTGGGCAAGAGCTGAGAGAAGCTGGGGCAGCGATGGCAGCACCAGTGAAAAAAAAATGCTCTGAGGTCATAAGGAAGCAGGACCAGGAGCTGTCTGGGTGAGAAGTTCCCAGTGGGGATGGTCTCACCTCTCACACACATTCCTTGTTGTCTGTTTTGCCTTTGATGTTTCCCTGCTCTCCCTTCATTATTAAATGTGCACTGGCAGCAAATGGGTTCTCAAATATTTATCAAAATTCTTGACTTGATTAATCAATATTTATCGTGTATGCCTCTCAACTTAAAACAATGAGCTGTGACACCCTCTGGAGACCCGGAGGTGTTGGAAGTAACCTAAGGTATCCCCTCCCTTTGAGCACGGGCTCAGGCTGCTGGCAGGGCCAGCTGTAGCTCAGGCAGCAGCCTCAAGAGGGAGAGAAGGCTTTCTCACAGGCTTTTATGACCAGTGTTCAAAGGGAAATGCCTTTAGAGAAGAAAAGGCCGGGCTTTCTGCCTGTACACAACTCAGACCTGCAAATCTGCTCCGTGGCTTTGTTTTCTCTGATGCTCCTCTTCTACCTAATCCTTCCCTTTTGCTCCTGCTGGTGGCCGGGGACTGCTTTTCTCAACCCGGGGACTTTAAAGTTTGGCTCGGGGATAAGGAGTCTCACCTAAACAGATTCAAGTCTTCACCTTTTCTCCTCGGCCAGAGATGCATCATCCCTGTGTATGACAGGACAAATAGCCTGGGCAGGAGGGGAACAAACTGATTATTTCCCTTGAACGGAAGGGTGCCCTGGCACTGTGTGGTTGATCACTGGACAAGAGCAGCACAATTGGACAAATGACCAAGATAATAGCTAACAAATGGAAAACACCACTGCCAGCAAAGGAGCTGGCTATTTAAAGGCAGCAAGAGGTTTGCAGCACCAGCCCTAGCAACAAGGATAAAAGTTATTCCAAACACATGAGGCAAAGCCACCATGAACCCACTGTAGCATGCTATTAATAGGAAGGGGGCCTTCATTAATTTCTTAAAGGGTGATGCCAAAACATCAGAAGAAATTTGTGGTGCACATAAAGGAGCAGCACGTCGCACTGTATCTAATTGCCAGAGTAATTATTTTCTGCTATGCAAATTACCAGGAGCAAATCCACTGCAGTACATCTATGTGTATTTAATTATCATCAAGAGCTGGAGTTGAGGGACTAGATTTAATATGTTCATAATGAAATAGCCAGAATTTGTGTGTGCATTTGCAGAGAACTCGTTATTTTACCACAGCTGGATTTGTTTATTTTAAATAAATCATTATGGCAGATACAGTTTCTGCGTTCTTGCCCATCTGCTGATTTATCACAAAAACTGTGGTTCCATTTATATGGGTGGTTTCTATCGAACACACATCACCCCTCTTGCTTGCAAGCTGCATGTTTCTGTAGGATTTAAGGAGCAGCTCAATGCAAAGAAAAGCCATTTTTGGATAAACAAAGGCTGGAGGAATAGGAGGAATTAGGACAGCCTGGGTGGGTTAAGATTTTGTAAGGTTTTGGGTCCTCGTACTTACAAGCTTGTTGAGGTTTAAAACCAGGACAAGGATGAAAACCGGAATTCTAGCAACACCCATTTGTAAGCCAAACCTCTTATTGTTCAATGTCTATTTGATGGTGTGCATGAGGCAAGTTAATGCCTTAGGTTTCCAGGGAATATTTTATATTTTCTCATCATAGCAAGAAACAATAGAAGTGTACACAGGATGCAGGATTACCACCCTGAACCTGACTGAGGTGGTTCTTCCCCTCTTAAGCTTCAGACTTCCTGGGCCAGAGCTTTACTAAAGATATTGGGATATCATTTCAAGGCTCAAGTTATAAGAAAAATATTAAAACTTGGAAGAAATACTTTTGCCACTTTGTCATGTTTTGGTGGTTTTGTGTTAATGGAACTCTTGGAAAAAAAAAAAAAAAGATCTGAAAGCCAGCAGCGTAGGTGGCTGTTCAGCCAAGAAAAATCATATTGTGCAGTCCCCAGGAGTGGTGTGTGTGACATGATCCTGTTAAAAACTTGGAATCTGCAGCTCTCGAGGAGATGCTCCCTATCAGCCCAAGCTCCAGCCAGGAAAAGTGATCGGTAAGGACAGATTTATTTCCTGTGTCTCCCGCCTTGTAGCTTTGCTTACATTGATCTGGCAGCACCAACCTGGATGCAGTTGGCTTCTGCTTAACACCCAATTGTTTGTTGTGGTCACTGTTTCAAGAAGTAGGAGGGAGGCTCCAGGCTGTCCCGCTCCCGACGTGCCAGGGGAGTGCCAGGTGAAAACGTGGTTGCAATGCAATTAGAAACACAAACCGCTGCCAAGCCTTTGTGCTCCTTTGTTTCCTCTTGTGGGTACCAACTCGAGTTACAAAGCACAATAAGCCGGGGGTAACAAAGGGTCACCAAGGTACCGTGCTGTGTCACCGCCGGTGGGTTGGGGCCAGCTTCTGGTGACATTCCCGTGACGGTGCCCACAGGACCCTTTTTCACGGTGTCCCCGAGCTGGTTTGTGCATAATTGATGGGTACCCTGAGGTTCTGCCTCCTCCTCCTCCTCCCCAGGACGTCCTTTTCTGTGTTAGTTTATTTTTTAAATAATTAACAGACTTTGTGACTGCCTGTCTATCCGTCCCGCTGGAATTCCTCTCCAGCTGCTCTCATCCCTTTCCACAGCCCCTCCCTTTCCTCCTCAACACGCTTCTCCTTTCACTGCATCTTAAAGGGGTGTCTTTTATTTCTGCTTCGTGCAATGAAACTGCCGGGCACTTTTTGAACGAGATGCCCTTTGCTGCTTGCTGGTGCCCTGAAATCTTTCCTGCCCAGATTCCCTCTCTTCCTTCCCATTGAAGGAATCCTTTGACGCAGGGTAACTCGGGCCTGATGGGCACCTTCTCTCCCTGCAAATCACAGGTAGAAATTTCCTGTCCCTGCAGCATGAAGGGGTGTGTGCAGCTGGGGATGGACAGGGACCCCATTCCCACCCTGTTTGTTCCCTCCTGTGGCCCGTGGTGGCTGCTGTGGTCTGACCCACGCCTGAGTTGGTGTGGCTGAGTGGATATCAGGTTATTCAAACAACACTCTGTGCATCTTCTGAAGCTCTTGGGAGCTGGGATAAGAGTATGTTTCCTCTCTGTTCCCAGAGCATCCATTTCACTGTGGTGCCAAGCAGCAGAGAAGCTGTGGCACATCCTAATGCTACTGGGAAAATCAGCTCTTGAAGGTGTTGGCTTCCCTTCTGCTGCCATGATTGCCCCTATTCCCACAGGAAAGTCCTCCAAGCACAAGAAGAGAAGCCTCAACGCACAGTGGAGCTGCTGGAGATATTTGTTTTGGGCTTTGTAAAAGTGGTTTGCATCAAGGGTGGGTGATGTGGCTCTGGTAGAAATTGTGGGTTTTGTGTAAAAGCCTGAGATCTCAGGGCAACACTGGTTTCTGGGCATGCATTTGGGAGTGAGACACTCTTGTTGAACTTGAACCCCTTTTCATTGTCAACAGAAGATTTTGTCAGGTTACTCCTCTCAACCTCCTGTGAAGACCATCTACCTATTTTAATCACTCAATAACCTTGCTCCCCGTCCCTGCTTGCCTGGGCTTGCTGCTCTCCAGATCCCCGTTTGAATTGACACACAGCTTGTGGTGTGGCTGGGGGCTGTGCCAAGAGCTCACATATTGCAGGCATGGCAGGCAGATCAGCCCCCTCCCTCCAACACCATCATTCCAAGCAAACATCAGACAAGCACCCAGCTTTGATGTGGCTCCTGGGCTTGCAGCCTCAAAAGAGGAATCTTTGGAACCCCGTTTGCACTGTTCCTCATGCCAGAAATTGCAGCGATGTCACAGCAGCCAAGCAACTGGGTGCTCAGCATGGCGGAGGGAATATTTTGCAGCTCCTCAGCAGACACGGTTGTGCTGGAGAATAATCAGGAGCAGCAGCCTGAGGTCGGCAGGGATTTGGGCTGTGAAAATAATAATAATCAGGGATGGGGAATGGGTGATAGGACTGTTGTCGGACCATCTGAGGCACTTGTCAGAGGACATTAGCCCTGCAATTAGGAGAAGCTGGGGAGGAGGGAAGGGAAGACAGCAAGAACAGTGCTGCAGCGGGGAGGGCTTTGTGTCAGCATACAAAGCTTTTTTCTCAGCAGGGCTGCTGGGATTTGCTCAGGTCTCCTCCCAGATAAATTAACTCAGTACAACACCTGCTCCTTTAATATGACCAGGATAACTCCACTGAAGACCTGGCCTTTCTTTTTCTCTCTCTTTTTAATTTTTTTCTTTCTTTTCTTTTTTCTTTTAAGTGACATTGAAGCAGCCTGCGAACTCCCTTCTCTTGTTTTCTTCCACCTCCAAACCATCCTTTCTCATGAAGGGTGAGAATGTTTCCCCCCATTAGAAGGGCTGGGAAAAAAAACCCACAAAAACTCTTGAAAGATTTAGAACAAAACTCCCCACCCCAAAAAGAAAAGAAAAAAAAAAGCCCAAGCTGGCAAGAGGTAAAGGGTATGTAATTGCTATTCCTTCTGCAGCTCACTAAAGCTGCATGTTTTAACCATCTGAGGACAGCAGGGAATTTTCTCTTCCAAGAGAGTAAAATGTGGGGTTTGCATTTTCTTTCTTTGCAGGAGGGGTGTGGGGTGAAAGAGGTGGGCTCCATTTTCCTTGGGATTAGCTAAAGCTCCTTCCACTTTCATGTTGGCAACATGAGGTTTCATCAGACCTCTGATCCTGCCCTGAATAAAAATATAGCATTACTGTCAAGCAGAACAGAGGGCTTGAACTTAACTGGATTAAATCACTGGATTTGAGGCAGCGTTCTTGGCTTCATGGAGGGAGGTGTGGGGGCTCCTCTGCTCCCAAATTCAGCTCAGGCACAGGATCTCCTATCTGTGCTGCTGACTGAAAAACTTCAGCCCGAATTTTCCTCCAGGATGTTTGTCTTGATGCTCAGCTGTCCCCTCGCTGCAATTCCATGGATTTATCCTCGACAATGCCCCACTAGCAGCAGGCTCCCTGTCAGTAGGGCGCACCTCGTATTCATGGAGATGTATGCACAGTTTAACTGCAAATAAACGCCACATTTGCTTATAGCTTGATGTTTGCCTTTCCCATATGAATAAACATCCCTGGCTGCTCTCCTCTGTCCTGCCCACACCCTTGAGAACACTTTCACAGCCTGTTTGCTGCCCTTGGCTCTCGGTTTGCTCTTTGGACACTTTTCTTGCCAGATTTTGCAGGTTTTTCCTGACCTCTGCTGATGGTCCAATGTGTTGTGGTTTAATGGTGTGTTTTACAAGGGAGCAGAAGCCTCAGAGCATCTACTCCTCCTGCCTTGTTTTGTGTTGTGCCTCCCATCTTGGTGAGCCTGGATGTATCCCCACATGTCCAGTAATGAGCATGGGCTAATTGCCTAGGCAGATAGAAGAATAGATAGGTAATTTGTAGCTATTTAATTTTACATTAGGTGGAGGGATGTAGGGGCAGAGGCTAATGTTGTTGGCATTTCTTTTCAGGGTTGTTAACCAGATATGCTGCCTCTGGGGCATAACAATGCCTCCCTCGGTAGAGCTCTAATACTTTTATTACATTCTTATTAATTTAGCCATGGCCTAAAGTCTGTGAGGCACCTTCCAAGGCATGATCCCTGCCCTGAGGACCTTACAGACTAATTCCAAAGCATGATACGACCAGGGATTACTCAGTGAGAGCAAGGCTCTAATGGGGTAAGAAATGGTTTGTATTAGATAAATGGATAAGGATGAATCAGTGCAAGAGTTAATCACGTTGTTCCTTACAGGCACGTGGGGATAAAGCAGCTCCTCAGGAGATCTGTGGTGTCTTTCAGGCAAGGACCATAGCTGAAGGTGTCTCCTGTCTCTCAGATCTACAGGGATAGCTGCTCTGGGAAGCAACGTGCTCCATGTGCAAGCAGCTATGTGAGCAAATGCTCTGTCAGCAAAAACCTTGGCTGTGACTTCCAAAATTGGCCACATCCTGTCCCCCAGAAACACCAGCAGTTCTCACTCTTGGCCCTTTGGAGGCAGAGGGCTGGGGGAGATTTTTTTATTTGCAGTAAAATCATAAAGCTGCACCTTTTTGCCACAGATTTCAGCTCTTGGGAAGCCACAAAGTGCTGGTCCCAAACAAAAGAGCCATTGCAGGGAGCTGGGGAAAGGGCCAGAGGGGAGTGGGGGCTGGAAAAGGGTTTCTGCTCAGGGGTGGCCAAGGGTCCCCTGCTCCCCCCAGCACCTGTCCTCCCTGTCTGCAGCCTGTGAGCTGCCCAGCACGGCCGTGGCCCAGGGCACTGATGGGTCTGCAACAGCTGAGGGAGCTCAGGGCAGCGGGATGAAAGCCAGACAAGGAGCCCTCCCCTCTGCAGAGTGGGCTGGTGTGAGCCAGTGGGGAACATTTGGTGTCCATGTGGCATCTGGCAGCAGAGTTTGCTTCTCTGGCATTTCCTTTGGTGAAAGGAAGAGCAAAGCAACTCCTTTCCAAGCAGCTGCTCCGCTCCGCTGGGAGGGAACAGCATCCTCCTCCTCCCTGCCCTGGCCCTTTGGCAGGGTGCTGCATCCCAGCCCCCTAAATTAACACCCCCAGCCCCAGGTAAACATCCTTTACACTCATTTGCTCTCTCATATTTTTCTGCTACTGAGAAAAGAAAACCTCTCCGCATCACTAACTTTAAAAACGAGTTGCTGTGGCAACTGGACGCCTCACTTGAAGTGCTCAGCTCTGTCTTCTTGACATCATTGTTTGACTTCCAGTTGCTGGAGCAACAGATCTCTGGGAAGAACTACTGAGGCTGAGGCTTCTCTTTCTTTCTTTCTTCCTCCACGTTGCTTTTCTTTGGGGCCTGAGAGCACCAGCAATGGTTTGTTTTTCACTGAAGACACACACACTGTTAACATACGATGGGAAGATGTCAGGCAGTGGTAGAAGGAATGGGGGTAAGGTCAAGGGCTCCTTACAATGGGGGAATTCCTAAAAAACTGAAAAAACCAGAGAGAGAATGAATGAGCCGTTATATGTCCCAAGATCAGAGGGTCAGAAAAGTGCCTCCAGCACACTCAGTGTCAGGAATTTACCATGTAATACTTTTCTGTTGGTGGTTCTGAGCCCCAGGTTTTCCCAAAGCAGAGACACAGCTGGGGTGACAAGCAGAGAATGTGAAACGCCATCAGATATAACTGTATAAGTCAATACCACAGTGCAGCTCCTTCATTTCCTCTCAATGAAATATTAGACTTACAGCTTCCTTCCAAAAACTTTTTCTTCTTGCTGTCAGTGTTGTCTCTGGCCAAAGAGCAGCTGTGTAACCCATCCCAGATAACTTTCTGCTGCAGTGGGATGCAGGAGGGCATATGGGACAGCTGTTTACTTAATTATTGCTCTCTAAAAGCTGCCTTTCCCCCATGGGAATTGCTCAGGGCTCTGGCTGCAGCCACCCCGGGTGGTTGGGGGTGCTGCCCATCCGGTGCCCCAATGTCACCCCGTGCCAGCAGCACAGAGGGACATGTCCCCATTGGCACAGGGGTGTCTTGGTGATGCACTGGGGCTTCAGGAACCAGAATAATGTTCTTTGTCAAAATGCTTCCATCCAGCAATGCTCAGCTCCGTTTTCCCACGCTGGGACTCTCCACTGGGTTTATACACAGTGGTGGCTGATGACATCCAGGTCCTACCTCAGCATTCTGAGTGAGCTGACATGGTGGTCCTGCACAGAGCTCGTGGTGAAATGTGGCTGGTTTTCACAGAATCACGGACTCCTAGAATGGTTTGAGTTGGAAAGGACCTTTGAAATCATCTAGTTCCATCCCCACTGCCATGGGGTGGGGGTTTTCTCTGAGGTCAGTGTCAGCAGAGCTTGAGGTGACAAAAGCTACTGACCCTTAGCCTGATGCTGAATTCCCAGTTTTCTAGGTCTGAGTTTGGAATTTCTCCCTGGCAGGAGGCTGACCAGGTGTGGTGTAAAGGCCAGGGCAAGAGGGAGGTTGGAGGTGGGATGATGGATGCACTGGAATAAACTTCTGGCATTATGCGTTAATGAGTAATAAGTGAAATGTCAAAGCAGGGGTTGTTTTTTGGCAAACATTTTAACCTTAAAACCTTAATTATAAACTACTGCTCTTTTAGCAGGCTAAACATTTCTTTGATTACTTGATAACACAACCATCGGATTTCAATTTGTAACAGTAAATTAGGGGAGGCCTTAAGTGATGCTGTTGGATGGGCTAGGATCCGTGAAATTTCAAGTGCAGTTTTAAATTGAAATGGGTTTGAAGTTAAATCTTAATTTTGAAGACAAAATTTGAGAAGTAGTAATAAAAAGTGTTAAATCTCTCGGTGTCAAGATAAAGGTAAAGGCAACTGTCATTAAAAGGTACTCAGACTCATAGAATCATTAAGGTTGGAAATGACCTCTAGGGTCACCGAGGCCAATTTTAACCCAGCACTGACTGCCAAGTTCACCACTTGTGGACTTGTCCCTCAATACCACAAAATTGCTGAAAAACCTGAGATTTTCTTGTTCTGAGAATTCTTGCTAAGGTATCTGGCTGTCCAGCTCATACCAGCTTTCCATATATACACAAAAGTGCAAACTTTTTCACAATGAAGTTATAGTTTCAATATTACACCCTCAATGCCCACAAAATACACAAAGTTCAAATTAACAAATATACATGCCTCAAAGTCTACACAATGTCAGCCACAAATATGCAGGCAAGAATGCTGGTTGCTAGAGCTTGGAGTCAGCTATTAGTGAACATTTGTATGGTGCTCAGATAATTTGTTCTTAAATGCCACGCATGTACCACACGGTTCAGATGTGGTTTGAGGAGCTATAAAATGGGATTTCAAACTGGTTCTGTCCCTACTCTTAAAGCCATGGCTCAATTAGGGCTCAGATGCATCTCAGCTCTAGGGCTGGCATCCTGAGTCAGGGATTTGTGACTAGCTGGGGTTTGTGGGAGCTGAAAGGCACAGAGGCAGCTGCTTATTAGTGAATTTGTGCACGTGCCAGTCTGCAGTGAAATGTACTTGAAATAACCTATCCTAGATGCCTCTATGAGGATGATGGCCCTGATGATTTAGCTATTTCGGTTCCAGCTTGAATAATTCATGTATTTGAAAACACTCATGAATTATTTGTGTTTTTCGCTAAATATATAATTTAAAACCCCAAATCCTTTCTGACAAAATATAATATTTCTTTATTTCTCACTGCTCTGGTGTGCTGCCCCTACCCTGAGACAGCCCTTCAGCCAGAGGCTCGTGGGGAGATGCAGAGTCAGGGCACAGAGAAGGCATCACCATCCCTGCCCTGACCTGTGCCAACAGGGAATCAGCCCCTGCTGCAGCAAGAAAAAGGAAGACTTATAAAACTTAGATCTAACCCCCAATTTCTGGGCACTGGGTTTTGGGGAATGGTGTCTATCTCGCACACATGGGTTCAGGATTTAGAAGCTGCTTTCACAAGCTGACACACCTGGATTTAAGGTGTCCAGCAGTGGATCAAAGGAGCTCGATCCCTGTGATGGAAACTCCTGATCTGGTACAAATTCACCCCCTGGTTCAAATGCATTTGGCAGCTTTGTGACATACCTTGATCCTGGGAACCTTTTTTGCCAAGTCCAGAGCTGTGTGCCAGCTTTAGACTGACATAACGTGGCCAGCTAACTAGAGCTGGAGCACATCATCTCGTGTGCTCGGGCTAATTCAGCAAAAATGTGTTTGTGCTTGATCCAGATCGAATCTGCCCTGCCACGAAAAACCTCAGAGTACAGCAGATGTGATATTAATAGATGTGCAACCACAGCCTGAGCCTCTCCCCCTCCCCAAACATCTGCAGAGAAGGGGGAAGCAGTGCTGGGAGGAGGCATCCTGCAGGGACAGCACTTCTGCTCTCCTTTCACTGTGTGAACTTCCCAGAGCTTACATTAATTTTAAAGAAAGCACTTTGGCATAACTGACTAAAAAATCTCGTCCCTTCACCTCGGGGGATCTGTTTCTTCCAGGGAAAGTTCGAGTACCTGCTCTCTAATGAAGCATCTTAATACACCATGTACTTTTCCTCTTTTTTCTTTTCCCTCACAGCTCTTTCACCGCAGTAAAACTGCTTTATCTAGCCACAGTAACAGTAGTTTTTTAGCTTCTTTGGGTTTCATATTATCTTAATGATCTTGATTTCACCTGGACATAATGTTGCCCTGAACTGCCCAGTGCCACGGCTGAGCCCTTGAAACGTGTCCTTTCCATTTGGTTGCTTCTGAGAGACCAAGATCTGTGTTCTTGCCTAGTTTAAAAAGAAAAAAAAAAAAAAAAGCCTCCAAGTTTTCCATGAGGTTCCCTGGTCTTTTTGCTTTTGCACTGACTGTACATTCCAGAAGAAATCTTTCATTTTCGTGGCTTCTGTCATAAGAATTTAGATTTCCCCCCCTTCCCTATTAGCTGATTAATGTGCTTTCATTTTGTCTAAAGTGTGTGCGTGAGTGTGTGTGCGTGTCCTCAACAAAAGCCTTTTCTCTCTTCATCTCTATGTTCTGGGACTGAGGCCAAGTTGTGATTGTAATAATGTAATCTCTCCTGAATACTTGAAGTGATGGGAAAAAATGAGATTTTGAAAATGAAATAGATTAATCTATACAGCTAGAGGGGGGAAATAATGCATTTTAATTAGCTCTTGAGAGTAATTTTCCTTAAAGTAGTACAAGCCAGGTGTGCAAAAGTATTCTCCTGCCTTAAGAGTCTTGTTTCTCCTTCTGGAGTCCTTGGAAAAGACGGTGACAAGTGACAAGTTCATTTGGGATGCTTCTGTTGAGGGGATTGAACATAAGGTAACTTGATGGGACCTGATTTTTTAGAGGCTGCACTTAAGGATCTATCTGAAAATCAAGCTCCTCTCCCCCTAAAAATGCCTCAAACCCTGCAGCAGCTGCTCACTTCAGCTCGCATGAGGACTCTGGTTTTTTGTGTGCTCGTGCACACGGGGGAACGGTGATTTATCAAGTTGTTTTATTTAACTTTTGTTCAGGATGAGATCATTCCCTAAAAGGTGTTCACAGTTTATTCCCTCGCTGGCTGGGGTTGCTGTCTGCTCTGCAGGGAATCAGGGTGTTTTTCACCAGGCAGGGGCCCAAGGCTGTATTGGAGGAGGAAAGCTGACCTGCTGTAACTCACTGTGTACCTGCTCCTGCTCTGCCTGCTTGGGAAGTGAAAATCACTTGTCCACGGCGAGGTGGCTGTGCCCATCCTCACAGTCTGGGCTGGGACAAGACACCCAAGCAGTGGCTGGTGAACAGCCAACATATTCCAGTGACTTCTGATTGTCAGACAATGCTCATTATAACCCTTAGTTATGAAACCACCTCTAACAGTCATCCTAATTTCTTTTTTTTTAATGGTGAAGGAGCAGTTTTCTGATGGTTCAGCAAATAAAGTGTCGCTGACTGGGGCTGGAGAGGTGCTTGATTCATTGATAAATATGTTTATTCATAGAAACATGGAATGGTTTTGTTTGGAAGAGATTTAAAAGATCATCCAATTCTAACCCTTGTGCCATGAGCAGGGACATTTTCCACTAGACCATGTTGCTCAGAGCCCCATCCAACCCGGCCCTGAACATTTCCAGGGATGAAAATTTTGGGCAATTTTTGGCTGATTGATTCTGGTCTTTTCCCAGAACCATCCCCACTTCTCCTGTTCCATCTGCATAACAAAAATCTCCCATCCTGGAGTGCTAACAAACTCCTCAACGTCCTCTTTCAGCCCTGGTCTACAAGCAGCTGCAAAGGACACATGACTTTAGAGAATGTGCTGTTTTACCTCAGTCTGAGTTTTATATCCCAGCCAGGCATACTGAAATTTTTCAAACTTCCTTTTCAATCAGTCACTTTGGCATCGTAATGGCTTGGGTTGCTCTTTTCTTAAGTCTGTTTTAATTCTTTACCTTTGTATTTTAGCAGCAAGTTGCCTTGAATTTACAGTTCCTGTTGAATTCCTCTATGAATAGCACCTAGGTTTCCTACTCTGCAGCTGCAAACAAGGTTTAAAAGCTTTTGGGATTTCTTGGCAGCTAATAACTCCCAGACTCCAGCATAGTTCATTTTCAAAATGTTTCTCATGCTTCAATCTGGACAGCGTTATGCAGGTCGGGGAATCCTGTCAGACTGGGGGCCAGGGGAGGATGTTCCATCAAAAGCTTTTTTGGCAAATTAAAGGAAAAAAAAAAANAAAAAAAAAAAAAGGCCAAAAGGACCTTTAGGAATACTGCTTAATATCCTTTCCATCCAAAATAGGAAAAGCACCTGTAACTGATGCCAAGTACAGGACAAAATAAATAAAATAAAATAAAAAAATCCCCAAGCAAAGACCTCCAACTGGAAATATTTCCTGAATGATCTCACTGAGAATCCCGTAAGTGGCTGGATCAGTTTTCGGGAAAAGGGAACATGGGCTTGAGCTCCATACTGAAAGACAAGAAAAAGCTTCAGGAAAAAAAAAAAAAGCCCCAAACCCAGATGCAAGCTGTCAGAGGTGCTGTCATTTTTTTCATCCCTGATCAGGACCTTTTGACATTTGCATGGAAAATGTCACAGGAATACAGCAAGACTTGAGGTGAGGAAGCAGGTCTAGAAATTGACACAAAATGATGCGTGTGGCTTTCAGCTTGTGCCCACCCTGGCACAGAGGCAGAGCTTGAAGGGTGAATATTTTCCTTCCAGACCTGTATCAGTGTGTGAGGGATGTGGCAGGTGATGGGTTGAGCAGCAGAGAACTTGTTTAGTGTCACCTTGGACTTGAGCAGTTCATTCAGCTGTGCTGAGTGGTAAATGTGGATAGGTGTGGTGACAGAACACTTCTAGGCCCATGCCCTCAGCTAAATTTCTCATTATTACAAACTGGCACTTTTAGCAAGAACATCAAGCTCATCACCAAGTTGAGGGTTTGTCCTTAACTCTGAGTGGATCTTTGCTCATCTCTGTCCTAGAGTCAGATAGTGTCTCTCCTTTTTAATGATGTGTCTGCAATTAATATTTATTTTAGATTTAATCAGTCAGTGCCTGTCAGCTAAAACCTCAATAATTATGATCTTGTTGTCAGGGAGAAAGGAAATTAAATCTCAGGAGGTCACTTCAAGGCTGTGAGTCCATTCTCAGTGTATTTGGGATCCGGGGCAGGACTGAGTGTATTTAGGATCATGACCCAGAGAAAAATGCACAAGGTTTCTTCCTGTATATTTGGGCCAAACTGAGGCCCTAAGACACATTTGGGTGGGTATTTTCACTTAGCAAAAACACCTGCTCAGAGCTGGATTTCACTGTTCAGAATTTTTGTGACTCATGCTCGGTTTCCTTTCTGCTCTTCCTCACTTATCCCTCCAAAGAAGTTAAGCTGGATGTATCCTGAGATACAAACTCCACCAGTCTTTGCTTCCAGCTGCACTGGAAATGTTGCAAAGCATTTTCTTTCACAGGTTAAGAAATAAAAGACGACTGGATCATCCAGATCCGATGTTTGCAACCTGTAAATGGCAAAGGAATAGGAGAGGCCTCCCTCCTGTTTTAACTGCCAGGAAAAAGAATCTTGGAATCTTTCTTTTCCATTGCAACACAGGCTTATGAGATAGAAGAGACTGAGACCTGCCAAAGTAAATCCTCAGCGAGAGCCTGCTTGGAGCTTTGGAAAACATCTGAAGAACTTATCTGAGTTGAATTAGTTCGCCTAATCCTAGTGATAATTTGGCTGGAGGTGTTCACTCCCCTCAGATACACTGCAGGCTGCATGCTGTAGTACTTAGGGACAGATTTAACAAGAACAGAGAGTCTCAGGGAACTTCCACCCCACCATGTGAGCACCTTCAGCTGGCCAGAGTGATGCACTTCATCAAAGTGGACTTTCCTGTCACAATATGATGGCTGGATGTGAGGTACAAGTCTGCTGAGCAGGAGAAGTAATGCATGTGCCATATGGTAGAAATTGATGTCTGGTAATAGATGTCTCATATATTCCAAGAACAACATTTGCTCCAAATGAAAATTCATACTCTTTAACTCTTTTTTCACCTACAAATTGATTTTAAGTTGAGCTTTCTGCTCGACTTAAGGTTCTGCTTTCTCTGAGATTCCACAGCATCCATAAACAAGTACTACACCCTTCCTCAACAAATACTCTCTGTGGGCTCTGCTTCACATGTCCCCCCATCCCTGGTGCCCTGCTGGGAGGGCTGCACAGTGCTGACAGCTTTTAATGAGCTGCAGAAACCCAGGGCAGGGAGGGCTGCTTTCCACGGGCGAGGGCAAGCTTATCTCTTCATTTCCAATCTCAAAAATACTCTGGGGTCCTGGCAGATGAAGGGCCTGTGTGTGTAAATGGAAATGATAATCACAGCAGCGTTTCTGGCAAGTGGAGATGATGGAAACACCATGACACAACCACCCCATGGCAAAGATCTGGCTGGAGAGGGCATTTCTGTCCCGGGCTCAGTGTGCTCCAGGACTGTGCTCATCTCATTGAATATTTATTTGGGTGAGACAGAGGGAAGAGGCTCCAGCATTACTGAATAGCTCAATATTTTACTGCATTTGGGATTTCATGGTCAGATGCTTCATTAAAAAAACCCAAACAGACTTTTTTTTTTTAATAACTTACAGTATTTAGTGGTAAAACAGTAAGTTACTTATTGGGGAAATTAAAGGAAACAAAACAAAAAATTACTAAGCAATTTGTAAGCCTCAGAGTAAGGCTGAATCTTGTTTTCAGGAGAGATGTGATCCTTAAGTACTTCATAAGAATGACCCTGATGAGTTCTTTCTGCATAATTTAAACCTGACGTGGTTCAGCAACAGCAGTGCTTCACTCTTTGGGTATCTTCAGTGCAAATCACTTCTACATCATCCTTTAGGAACAAATGTGGAAATGCAGTAATGTCTGGGGTGGAGGATGAACAGTGTTCAAACAATGTTGGCATTGCTCAGCACTGAGCTTTCCTAGTCTGGAAATTAACAAAAACACCATATTTCTCTGAAGCTTCTAGGGGCATGCAAGGTGTCACAATATGGGTTTAGGAATAACCATGCAAACCCTGACTGTAGGACTGACTGGGGTCTCCTCAGAGATTCATACAGTGATTTATCGAGGGGAAAGTGTTCCCCACTGCTCCCTGATCTCTCCAAGCTTGTCCAGGAGAAAAGGGCATCTACCAAACACCCCTCCTAGGATCTGCAGGATACATGGAGATATGGATATCTTCAAAAACAGCTGGGCTCAGCTGGGCTCTGGGTATAGGACAGGCAAGCAGAGGCAAGTCTTCACCTAGGCACGTCAGCCTGCTCCACACATGATATTAAGCATATATATAGAATCTAGAACGTGTCTAATATAACATAGAAAATGCAAATTAATAATATATCTAGTATCTATATGTCCTGGACACTTGTACTTTTCTCCCTGGCACATTTCCTTTTCTTCCTCCCCATATATGACTCTGATCCAGCTGTGCCACTTGAAGTGCATTTGTGTGGGTCCTGTGAGGCCTTTTCACTCCAGTGAGGCAAAGGAGCAGGTGGTTCAGAGTCCCATCAGATAGGGTGGCCAAAGCTGTATTTGGTGAAGTCCAGGGGGTCACATCATCGGTTCAAAATGAGGGAACAAAAACAGAGCGAAGAATTGCAGCCAACGTGTTGGGAAAGGCTCCAAGAAAACAGCAAAGCCGCCTTTTTGTGTGGACAAGATGTGTTAACTGGACAATGGAGTGAAGAAACACCAGGAAACAGAGACTTTCATTTGCTGAGACAGACTTTATCCAGCGTTGTCTCCTTTCTCCTGGGCTGGCACATTCCTGCTTTGGCTGGTGCCAAGAGAAGATGCACGGCAGGTCCTGGGCTTCTGTGGCAAGCCTGAACACTGCAACTATCTGTACTTTGTGATACACAAATCACATATGGCAACAGAGGGAGGTTTTCAAGTCTCCTTTGCCACCATTTAATGGGACTCTGGCTGCAGAAAAGGGAGCAGAGCCCCAGGGCCTCCTCCCATGGTTGGCTGTTTTGCTGGAACAATATTTGTGATGCGCAGACCCATTTTTTTCCCCAGGTATAAGGGGAAGAGAAATGTAAGGAGAGAGGGAACTGCTGGTAGGAAGGAGAAAGCCTGCATATTTTTCCTTCATGATCATATAAGCAACCCACACTTATCCAGGTTACAGGTGTTGGCTTCCCAAATTTAATTTGGTGGAAAGGTGCCTAGAACGATGGATGATCTCCTTTAGTGGAAGAATGCATTGTGTAACTGCAGCCATAAAGTCATATCTAAATCAACAAACTGAAAGGCACTTTCATCTGCCTGAGGAAGCTGGTGTTGGTTCAAGTATTTCTCTTCCTGAACCGTACTGTTTCCTGTCAATATAAAATCTCTCCAGAGAAGGAGGCTGTGAGGAGAGTTGCTTGTGCCGAAATACAGTTCTGTGGGAGCTATTTCATATTCTCCTGAAGCTAGACAGAACTACAATCCAGAAACGAGCTGCTGGAAAATACCCACTCCCCAAAACACCAGCTGGTGTGTCCTTCTGCAATCCCTCTCCGATTTCTACCTCAACTCAACCAGTCAGTCCAGTCAGTGCTGGCAGGCTGCATTTTCCTGTCGCTTTTCTCAGCCCTGGGATGAGATGAGTATCTGCCTGACAGTGGCACAGGGAAGAGGAGGTTCCAGGACCCACAGGCTGCAGATGCACAGATAAAGATGAGAGGACATCTGGTCTCACCCGCAGTCTGTGAGGCAGGCTCTTGGCAGAGGGTTCAGAAGTGGCTTGAAGTGGGGAGGAGGGAGGGGCCACTGAGGATCATACGCCCTTCCTTTGAAAAATCAGGAGGGTCCTGGGGAGAGGGCTGGGTGGGGGAAGCTGCCAGATGTGAAGGGATGCTCAGCCAAAGGAAAACTTCCAAAGGCCGAACCTGGTTTTCAGGCGCACAGGGATGTTCCCATGCAAAGCTTTCAGGCTGGTCTCTGTGCTCAGCATTGCTCCCAGTCAGAATTATTTTCAGGCTAGTGGGACACTGCCCCACCCTCAGCCCCCACAGCTCGCACGTATCAACCAACGATATACAAGATTTGGCTTTTTTTCAGGTTCTTGTTATTTAAAGAAAGAATAATCACAAATAAGCACAATCTGTGATCAACCCATAAAGACACTTCAAGGTTGTGCTGTCTGATAAGCACAAATAGAGATTGACTATCTAAAATTCATATATCCCCCCTGAAGCCCCCCAGCTCAGAAGTACAAATATCTCTCACACACAGAATCACCTAGGGTCAAATTCTCTGCTGGTGTAAACTGGCAGAAATCCATTGACTTCTCCCATAAATCAATTTAATTAAAAGTGTCTTCTGATGTGTCTTTGTTTAGCAATAATGTTAATTTGAGAAGGTGTGATGGCAAGAAAACAAATCCCTTTATATCCCCTCCTTTCAACCCTCTGGCTAAATTCTATTTGTAAAGAAAATATTTATTTTTTAAAACTGAAACAATAAACGTATTGTTCACAAGGAGTCTTTTGTTCTGCCAATACATTCACTCAGAAGAAGATTATCCAAAGTTATGTATTGGAGAGGGAGGAGAGAAAGGGCCAATTCACAGGTATAAATTGCCCATAAACGTAGGGACAATGAGTTCACCTGATAAAATCAGACCACCCTCCCTGCAAAACTATACCTGAAGCATAAAAAAATTAGTACTTTTTGAACTTCTGAAATGCTGTGATTTATTTAAGAACTCTTTTCTCTTATCTTTTCTACAAATCTGACTATTCCACCGGGACTACCCAATAGGGTCAATTCAGCAAAATGGTCCTGAGCTTAAATTCACTGGCAAATCATTTAAACACTTTAGGCAAAAGCTTAAGTCTCAGGTATTCAAACCATTCACGTGTGATTTATTTCTGTCCTTTTGGACAGCAGAAGGAATGTAACTTGGCCAATCCATAGCCGATAAGGACTCAAAACCCGAAGTGACACACCGAGGTGTTGGGGAATATTTGCTTGGCTCTGAACTTGTGTATTGGCTGGAACGCGTTCAGATGTTTCCTTGAACTCTGTAAGGAACCCTCACGGGCTTTTTTCCTGCTTTTCACATGGGCTTTAGACAACACGAGGGCTCCTAAACCCCAGGTGCTCTTGCTCAGCTCTTGACAGCATGTAGCACTTCAGGACTGCTTTGAGAAAAAAACTGGGACAGATGGTCAGCCTGCTGGATTGCTACGGCTGTCAAGGGTCAGCTCTCCAGTAGGTCTCTCTCAGCCCTCAGTGCATCTGTGATTTTAGATTACATAAACTGTATAGAATATCTGTCACGAGCATTTGCGCACATTTGTGTTCTGCGGGATCTCCCAAAACCCTGAAATGAGAGGTGTCACTATGCCAGTCTTATTTGTCACGTGCCAAGACAGTCCCCAAAACCCAAAAGCCGGTCGTGCCGGAGGCTGTCACCACAGTCACTCTTTCCAGCACCCTTGTGATCACCTCGTTTCCTCCGGCAAAGGAGCCATCCCAGCTGTGCCCTCAGGCCCAGGTCACAGCACTGTGCCTCTGCACGAATGACACAGGATGTTTGCACTGCGCTTTCTGCTGGTTTTAGCCCACCCTGGATCTCTCCCTCCTCATCTCTCCCACCAGGGAGGAGCTGTCTCTCAGCCTTTTCTCTGCAACCATCCCACGCGTTCCCAGCCCACCATGCAGGCGGATGCTGTCACCAGTGGGATCCTCCAGTGGTTTCCAGCCAGAAAGTGCTGGGGACTGAAGGAGAAACCTGGGGGGAAATCCAGACATTGAATATTTACTTTGTTCAGGAAACTAAAGATGTAGTGAGCTAATGCAAGAGTTTTCTTGGAAGTGCAGGAGGCTTCAGCTCCCTGGTGGCTGACTCTGGTGGATGGGCTCCAGTCCCACCTCACAGCTCATCACCTCCTGCCTGCTCCCGACGAGATAAGGGCTACAAATCCCTAATCTTCACTTCTGAAATCCTCCCCGAATATAAGGGTGCAGTTCTTCCATGCATGAAAAAGAAGCCTCTGTCAGTGCTGCTACAGTGAGGCCATCCACTGAAACCATATTTACTTTATTAAATCAAATTTTCTCGGAGGTTTCCCCACATTTTGCTGGATGCGTTGAGCTGATGAGTCCTGTTCACTTCCTGAGATATTTAGAGGCTTTAATAAAGAATCTGATGGACAATTTCGTCCTTTGAGGGCAAGGATTTAAATTTTAGCTTCTATTAACTGAGGATATATTGGGGGATAAACTAATATTTCTTACATAGAGGTCTTTAATTTGATCCAAAGCACCTTATTTTACAGAGTTTAACATAACTGCTGGAAATAATTTCAGATTTGCGCAACATTGAATACTAAGAATAGTTCTGAATTGAGCTTAAAACTTGTGTGGATTGAGAACTTTTGGGAAATGAAAGAGGGAAAAGAATCAGAAAGGGATAAAAGAGAAAAGACTGCAGGAGCTAAAATAAAGAAAGACAATCCCTTCATCACCTGAATAATACCCACTAAGTGTTGAAATGAGGTCGAAAGATATTCGTTGAGATTGTGAAGTAGAAAGGCAGCAATTATTTCTTTGGAAAGTCTCTTTTAAGGACTTAAGCAGAAGCCTGGAGGGGGCTGCCTCCAGCTAGAAGGAATTGCCCCGTGGCTTTACCAGGAGAGAGGGAAAGAAAGGAAGCAATTACCCACTGAACAATGGGGCGTTAAGACGCTCCTTTCTGTTTTCAAACCCGAGCTCTCTCCCCAGTGTGATTTCCAGCTGGGAGAGAGGAGGAGAGAGCCCCGTGGGAGGCAGCAGCAGCTGCAGGCGGGGAGCCCCTCTCTGCTGGCTCCCGATGGACAGCGAGGAGATGGGAGATGGAAATCCTGCGTGACCTCTGAGGATGCTCGTTCCTTCAGGGATGGGTAGCTGGAATTGGGTTGTACTGTGGACTTCAAGCCTTCCTTCATCAGATGGTAACAGAGGAGGTTGAGATTGGAAATTAGGAAAAAATTATTCACAGAAAAAGCTGTCAGGATGCCCAGGGAAGTAATGGAGTCACCATCCCTGCAGGGATTTAAAAGACATGCACATGTAGCACTTGGGGACATAGTTTTGCGGTGGCCTTGGCTGTGCAGGGTTAGTGGCTGAATCTGATGATCTTAGACGTCTTTTCCAAACTAAATTATCTTGTAATTCCTGTTCCTCTCTGCATTGTCTCCTCTGCACCTGCTGATTCCCTCAGCTGTCCTCCACAGCCAAAACTTATCCCTCTGCTGCTCTGGAAGTCAGAGGGAGTTGGGGAGGATAAGTCAAACAAAAAACAAACAAACAAACAAACAAACAAACAACAAAAAAGGAAATCCCGAGCCCATTAAGAAAAACCACCGCCTTTTTTAACTAAACCCCAAATCAAACCATTGCAGGCCCCCTCTCAAACCCGCCTTGCCATCAGGGCACATTGCAGAGCATCTTGCATGCAGCAGAAACTTGCTGGGGTTTAAGGCATTGCTACAGCGAGATCCCTGGTGGGTGAAATAAATCAGCAGCACACATGGCCCACTGTGAAGGGCAGAGAGAGGAGTTAGAGACAGGAGGTCCTTCCAGGGCAGGGGGAAGGAGGGACTGCTTTGTTCACTGCTCACCTGGGAACACTAAGAGGATTTCAACACACACAGACAGACAGACAGACACGCACATTTTCTCTTGATGGCTGTGCTGCACCTTGGCCTTCCAGGAGCAGGGGATTCACCCATCTCCATTATTCCCCAGCTCTTGGATGTGCAGGAACAACCCATGGCATCTGTCTGTCAGGCTGAGTACAGGGAACAGCTGGAGCCCGCTCTGTTTTATGAGGTCTGTAAAGCTCTTGTAGGTGCTGGCAGCTTCTCTGCCCCTCCTCTCCCACTCCAGCCACATCTCCCCCTCCTCCCACAGCCAGGCACCCAACCTTGGCCTCTGGCCCCAGCGCTGTGCACAGCTGGACAATATTTTTGGGCTGCTTGAAACAGCCGATTCCCACCGCCTTTCTCAGCCAGCCTCGTGTCTCTCTATGTATGACCTCAAACCCTTCTTCCTGTTCTTCTTCTTGCTGCCCTTTTCTTATGCTTTGCCTTCCCTGACCTGTTTCTGCACTTGTCCTCTCCCCATCCTTTTGCAATTAGCTCAGAAGGATGCTTTCCCATCTCTAGGACACTTATTTCTAGTTGTCATCTGTGAGTATGTTCTCCCTCCCTCAGGATTCTGTTCCCAGATCCATATTTCTGTCAAGGTTGGATGAAGGCATTTCTGCAGCCACAGCCTGGCCTGAGTGACTGGAGGGGTTTGCTTATATGGGTGGAAACCACCTCAATGCCTCGGTGGTCTGTGCGCTCCCTGCACTCCTGTCAGTCTCCTCGGAAGCTGCTGCCTTGCGTGTGTTGGAGGGTCTTATTCCCCTTTCATTCTTCTCTGGATAGAGCTGACTTCAAAGAGATTTTGTTCTTCATATCTGCAGGTCCAAACATTTGAGAAAATAATGCCAGCAGGGTTTTCCCTGCAATGTCTGTGGATCAGGAGGTCACCAAGGAGATTGGTTTTGTTCCCTGGTCAAAGGGAACTTGTTGCAGTCCCTCTTGGGGTAGTCTCTGCAGGAAGAGTGATCATGGAAAAAACAGCCTAAGTAGGGCTTCAGTACCCCCAGGGACTTTGGTGTCCATCCAAGCCAGAAGAACCTGATGGATGAAATGTGGGTTTTGAGATAATCTAACAAAGTGGCCTTGATGCTCCAGTGGACAGTGTCCCTGCCCATGGCAGGGGGTTTGAAATGAGATGATCTTTAAAGTCACTTCCAACCAAAACCTTTCTCTGACTCCATGATTCTGTTCTATGACTCCATGATTCAAGGCCACAACCCGGACACTGGCATGAATGCAGCCACTGCTGGGCATCTGTGCTGCAGGTCCCTGATGTTTTCATGTCCTTTACAGCATGAGTCTATTCACTTCTGTGG
Source organism: Cyanoderma ruficeps (assembly GCA_008694505.1). Lineage (NCBI taxonomy): Eukaryota > Metazoa > Chordata > Aves > Passeriformes > Timaliidae > Cyanoderma > Cyanoderma ruficeps. The sequence goes on along the minus strand of VZDJ01000155.1, from coordinate 5,780,406 downwards.
AACAATGGGCCAGACCTTCTCTTGAGTCCCATGAGAAGATTTCTCCTCCATTCATGCTGTGAAGCCTGAAGATTACACCATTTGTCACCTCAGCCATGCTTTGGGGTTTATTGGTGGAGGGGATCTGAAGGCGGGGGGGGGTTGGGTAAGTCTGGGGAGGGTGAGAGCAGATCACAGCTGAACCTACCCATAGGGAGCTCCTCTCTGCTATTTGTTGGGGAGGATGATTGGAAATAATTAAAGTCCCAGAGCTCAGGTGTTGAGCTGATGCCCCTGTTTAGAGAGTACATATACCCAACCAGGCGAGGTTGGTTTTTCCGCTGACTGGTGGGACCTGCAAATTCTGGCTCATCCTCCATCACTTCACCAAGGTAGGATTGTGCCATGGCTTAGCAAATTGGTCTTTTTTTCACTTGGGGATAGGGCTGTTGCTCTGTTGTCCTGTCTCACCCCTGTCCAGCTCAGTGCTGGGAGTGAGCAGCAGAGCTCGTGTGCAGCCTTGTGTGGCTCCTCTCTGCAAGCTCTTCTGCCTGGCAATCCATAATCCTGATAAAGCACCATCTGGGCTGGAAGCGTGTGAATATCCAACATGACAGCACCTCAAATTCTTTCTTTATGCTTATTAATATCAAGCTGTAAAAATAGCAGTCAGACAAGATGAGATCATGAGGCTGATGGTGGGATGCCATATGCTGTCTGTTTTACTGAGGGAGACACACAGAGGAGACCTGTGCTCTCTTGCCAGGGCAGGGTCGGGCTGGGGGGGCAGCAAGGGGTGTATGGGCTCTATCCTTTTTAGGATAAGCCATTTAGGATAAACAGAGAGGCACTGATGGAAATTGCTGAAAATCTCTGAGTCTGAGGAGCAGCAGGTCTGTGGACAGGACAACTGTTCCATAGGTTTGTGCCTCCAGCTGCTCTGTCCTGACCACATACCTCTGTTTCTTTGAGGTGATGATACCTTAACAGAAACCAAAGATTTTTTTTTTTTAACTCTCTTCACTGTGAAGTTAAGAGTTGAAAAAACGCAGAGAGAAAATGCTGAGCCCATTTATGTTTGTACATTCTCTAAAAAGATGATGTCTATGTTGGCCAGCTGTGGTATAGCAATGTTTTCTGTACTTAAAGGAATGATATTTCCAGCACCTAGGAGTGTGCTGTTTGTCTTTCATAATCCTCTGGCTGAGAAGTGTTAGTGCCGATTAGGGCTCTCCAGACTCTGATAGCTCATGGAGAACAATGCTGTGTTAGTGAAGTGTGAAGGGCAAGAACTTGCTCCCTGCTGACCCAGGCCAGGCTGCTGTGACTTCTTTTGCCACGGGGATTTGCCTGTGTTACACCTGGGCTGTGGTTCATGGCAAACAGCAGAAACAAACTTTCTGACTCTTTCCTCTGTGTAAGGAATTAATTTTCTAACTCAGTTTGTTGCTCCCTCGGTAATGCCCTGGCTGCGGATCTGCATGTTCTGCAGACCCTCGTGCTGGTGCATCTCTGCCTTGCCAGGGGGCTGGTTTTGGGGCGCCACTCTAATACCAAAAAAAACAGCCTGAATGAGGCTCAGGCACCAATTGAACCTTGCACAACCAAGACCAAGTGTGGGACCTCCGGTAATATCCCTTCCCGAGGCCGCAGGTTCTGCTGTCCCAGAATGCGAGCATGAGTCATTGTCTGGAAATCCAGGTGGCCAGATGTCCGCCAGAGACCGCGGGGCTCCGCGGCAGAAGGAGCCGAGGCCGCTCCTCGCCCCGCTCGCTCCCCGCGGCAGAAGGAGCCGAGGCCTCTCCTCTCCCCTCTCCCTGAGGCAGAAGGAGCCGAGGCCGCTCCTCGCCCCGCTCGCTCCCCGCGGCAGAAGGAGCCGAGGCCGCTCCTCGCCCCGCTCGCTCCCCGCGGCAGAAGGAGCCGAGGCCGCTCCTCTCCCCTCTCCCTGAGGCAGAAGGAGCCGAGGCCGCTCCTCTCCCCTCTCCCTGAGGCAGAAGGAGCCGAGGCCGCTCCTCACCCCGCTCTCCCTGTGGAGGTGCGGCGCAGGTGAGCAGCTCGCACATCCCGCGGCGCTGCGGCAGCGAGCCAGCGCTTGTGGGGCCGGCCCCGGGGGAGGCATCTGCGGCAGCTGGGTCCATCTCTGCCCCCCAGCCCGCGGAGAGGGAGGGGAAGGGGGCTGTTGTCACAGCTGCCCCGCAGCACTCGCTCTCCAGCTGCTTTTTGGCTGCCGCGCTGGTGGCTTGCAGCGAGCAGAACCAGGGACCCCCGCGGGCCCCCCGCTCCAGACAGCTGGGGAGAGGCTCCTTTGGGTTTTCCCGGTGCCAAAGGCTTTTATTTCTCAGCGCAGCATTAATCTGAGGGTTCTGCTCCTCCCTGCTCCCCTCCAGCCCGCGGGCTGCATGTGGGCTCCATGCAAAGCACAAGTGGACCATGTTGCTGGAGAGTGTCTGGAGTTTTAAGAGGGATGCACAGTCCTGCCTCGGGCTCTGGGTTGTGTTGGCCTTGCAACCAAGAGGTATTCTTTTATAAAAATAAAATAAATTTTTAAAAAAGTGTTTTTTTTCATGACTTTTCAAATCGTTGAGAAGCCTGGTGGCAATACAAAATGAAGACATTATATTGCTTTTAGACAGTGATGCATGAGCTTTTGATGAAAAAAATCAATAAAATAACTAGTGTTGAACTTAATAAATTCTTTAAAAAGCTGTGAAACACCATGGAGTCCTCTTCTGAGGAAGATCATTGTCTTTCCAGGAGGAAAAGCAGATTTCTGAGGAAAAAGTGTGACTAGGTATGACTAGATCTAGTTGGCGACTTGTTGGCCATGAGTAGAGGTCTCTCTCGGCCTCAGATCCACCATCAGCCTTCACAGGTCAGGCAATTCTCTTCCCTCTTGAAGAAACAAAATCAGCTAAAGCCCTCAAATTCTGTTGTGAGGAATAGGCCACTGCAAGAAGCAGCTTTGCTTTAGGACAGCTCCTTCTCATCAGTGCTGTTATTGCATGGGCATTGTTCCTGTCTGTGCCCACCGTGGGGATGTATAGATTAGGGCTCCATAAAGCACTGCCATGCTCCAGGAGCAGGGCAGAAAACCCTTTTTTGTATCTGTGCCTGAAGGAATCTTGCTGGAAGGTGAATCAGGGCAATGGCTCTGCAGGAGCCTGTTGTAATTACCAGATTTAAGATGCTGGGTTCTGAATAAATCTTAGCTTTTACTTTGTTGGGCTAATTCAGGCTTGAAAACTGAAGTGACAGATTATAGCCAGGCTTTTCTGTTTGGCTTGTCCAAGATTGTGCATGTGTGTTACTGGCTAAATGCAAATAAGCTGCTCCCAGAAAACACAGTCACAAGTGCTAAACTTATTATCTGCATGGGCTGATGGTGTGAGCGACTGGAGACCACATAAATTACCTTTTTTCTGCTCAGAGTGAAAGTGATACTGGTGCTGTAGTCCCTGACAGTAAGGAATGACTGGTTGGACAGGTTTGATTGGCCGCTAATTTACTCTCCCTCCTCTCATAATTCAGCCCAGCTTTCTTGATGTGCTCTGCCAGCTCTCCCCAATTTGCTGCTAGGAGGATTTTCATGCAAGTGAATAGTGGATTCCAGTTAAAACATGTACAGGGCACGCTCCTGCTTGATGGCTCTGTGCTTAGATGTCGCAGGAAGAGACAGTGTTTTGTATAACTGCAAGAAAAATACCATGTTCTAATTAGTGTAATTTATAGGCCCTTGCAGGCTAAAACAACAGCTGATGAGTCATGGAAGTTCCTTCTTCTGACACTTGCTGAAAGAAATGTTATTTTAGCTCCCATGGTTTTTGGGGAGAGGGGAGGAGCAGGGTGTGGAGGGTCTGAAATGCTTCACCCCCTCTCCAGCACCACATCCTGCAAAGTGTTTCCTGTTTGGGGATTTCTGGTGTGGTTGCTGTGCAGTGAGGGAACACTGGTTATGGCCACATCTAATTATCAGTCATGGTGGATCCCAGTTTGAGTGTTTGTGTCTGAACTGGAGCTCCTGAACCCGCTGTGGCTGCTGGGACAGGAGGTTTCAGTAGCTGCAATAGTGTCAGTGTTGGATTTGTAGCTGAGCAGGCAGAAGGATGAACACTCCAGAACCCCCATGCTCTGCCTAGGTGTGTTGTGAACATTCCCCTGTGGGCAGATGAGAGCTGAGTGAAAAGTGGGACTTTCACTTGCATTTCCAAGGGTGCCCTTGCTACTGAGTTTCAACCTTGTCCTGCCCCTCTGGCCCAAGGCTTTGTTCAAACTGGTCTCTGCAAAGGTGAGTCACTTGCATTAAAGCAAAGTTTTACTCCTCAGGTTGGTTTTCCCACCCTGAACTGATAACTGGGTGAGCTGAGACAAACAGCTCAGGACTTGATTGTGCACTGCAGGAGTGACAGGCACAGGGGTGGGGGACCCTGCCACCTTGTCCTGGGGACTGTCCCTGGCCGTGTAAGTCTGGCTCCGACCATGAGAGGTCAGCAATGGACCTGCCCAGCTGCCCTCCCTGGAGCAGGCGCTGGAAAGCCCCCTCCATTCAGGTGCAGGGGATGCCACAGGGATGTTTTGCTCAGTGTGTGTTGTCTATGCACATGTCTGGAGCGCTCAGTGACGTAAAATAACACCCTGGAACAGTGATGGCTAAAGCAAGCTGTGTCAAAGGTTTTGCACACAGCAGAGCTGAAGATTTCTTCACTGAACATTTCTTTTTCGTCCTGGTTGCTTGTTTGGCCACCATTTCTGTGGCTTTGATGTTGGAAGAAAGACTATTCTTCAGTAATAGGTGTGACTACCTTGCACCATTGTCCGTGAACTTCAAGAACTTATGGAGGCTTTTGGAGGAAAAGAGCATTCTAGAAATGTGAAACTTTGAGTGAAAATGAAGTTGCAGAGAGTTCACCCAATGACATGTCAATCAGGCAGAAAATGAAGTGGCCATTGCTGGTTCTGCTGAAAATGTGCCAAGGACTATGTTGGACCACAGACCTCAAGCTCCCTAGAAATGTTATTCCCAGTTCTGGCTTAGTCCATGATTTTGGGGAATTTCTTCAAAATTCTTTGTGCTCATGGCAGAAGAATCATTGCTGTTTTGGCTGTGCCCGGCAGTGGAAATGTGCACCTGAGAGTGGAGAGTCAGTGCTCTCTGAAATGGTCAGAACTGAGGCTGGTGGTACGTGGGGATAAGAAAAACGAGAATCCTTAAGGAAAAGCAATCTTACAGGGGTAAGAGTGCCACAAAAACCCCGCCCCAAGCAACTTGCTAGAACTTTGTAGGATTTTTGGTGATCTCTGTGTAACTTGGTGCATCTGGAGCAATGTGTGACCTTTGTTATCCAGGTTTATCAATGTCAATAATAATAATATTAATAATAATACAGCAGGAAGAATACTGCTTTGTATCTTTATTCAAATACTCTGTGCTTGTGTAAAAACCCAGAGAAACTCCTGAGGCAAGTGATGATCTCAGCTGAGTGGTGGCAGATAACAGGATTCCTGGCAGACACACACAATTTTAAGGTGTTTTTTTCCAGCTATTTATATGACTGTTCATGAGATGGTATTTAATCCATTACTGATATTTGCAGCATGACTTTAGAAAAACAGTGAAGGATTAAATAATTTCCAGAGGAGCTAATTTCTCAGGAGGAAAATTTCTTTCTTAGGGACTGCACTTAACCTGAAAACTTCAAATCCCCAGGTAAATTTATCAAGCTGCTGGTTGTAAAAATGTATTAGTTCAAACAGATTTTGGGTGAAAGGATCTCTCAAGTGAGCAGCACTCAATTAAACTTAATCTGAATCTTCTCTTTCCTGATGTATTTGGTGTTAGTTTAGCTTTTTACTTCTTCCATCTTTGTAGCAAGAGGCCTAAAATCCAATTTTCAGGTATTTGTGCTGAAGTTTTAAGGCTTGTAACAAAACTTGATGCATTTTAAAGCAACGTTTTCCATGAATTTTCTAGATTTTTGGTGGAGAGACATTACTTTCAAAGATGACTAATGAAAATTTGCAGATGCCTTGTAGCTCTTCCTTTCTTGGTCTTATTCCACTGTTCAGCCTCTTCTTGTCTTCCTCTCATCACTCACTGCTGTGTGAATTGTCTCAGCCCCTCCAGAGCACCAAGCTGGCATCTGAATAGTCCCAGAGAGAGCAAATGGTTTTGTTGTTCTGGTTAAATCTCTGTGTGATTTTCCTGGAAAAATGGGAACATAAGCAGAGATTGCTGAGACTCCCAGTGCAAGAATTAATAGCTGCTCATCAATAGTATTTTTTTTTTCCCCCGGGCCTGTATCTAACAGCTGAGGTGACTTTCTACAGCCAAGTGTGGCAGATACTCGCCATTGTGAATGGAGATATTCTTCTTTCTGCCTGTTTGGAGTTAAGGTTGGTCTTAATGAAAAGTCTCAGAGGGCCTCCACATGTGATAATGAAATGTTGTTACACTCTGCAGCTTTGCTGGAACAGCCCCTGGGTTTCACAGGGCAGGGAGGCAGCTGTGACCTGTTGGTCTTTTGTTTGTGGCTTCCTCCTCAGAGCTGGCACTGGCCTGAGGAGTTGCCCTCTGCATCTCTCCTCCCACTTACATATCAAATTATTTATCTTCCCTCTGCAGAGTCTTTCTTCTCCCTGACAACATTATAGTTCTGATAAGCTGTATTTTCAAGCCAGAGGAATCATCCATCACAGCTTGTTCTTCTCTGCCACCTTGTATGAGGTTCATCCATGAGGATGCCTGGTTGGTGCTCAGCTCCCTCCACAGCTCGGTTGTCCTGGTGGATTCTGGCCCAGCTCTAAGAAAAAAGGAGCTAATTAATGTTCTAGTGCTGAAATTTGTTTTCCAGTGTGTTATCTCCAGAGATGTCTCCTGAAAGAGTCCAAGCCTAGGCCTGGATGTCCGAGAGGTTGGTCTGGACATGTCAGTGATGGTTTATCCCTCCTGTCACACACCCAGGGATGGGAGAGGTCAGTGCCTTGGACAGATACTGGAAATATGGGTGGTATTTCTGCCTTTGAGGCAATTCCTTTAGGGCCCACTCTTGGCATGCCCAAGTGCCTTGACAGGATTTAAGCCCTTATTTTTAGGGAGCAATATCTAAAATTGGTCTTTGATATCCAATGCCTGTGTTTCTCTGAGTTAGTAGTACTCAGCTGTGTGCCAGGGCAGTTTTAGGGCACCATTCTTGGTGCCAAGCTTGAGCCCTAGATCTTCTGGTGGAACTTGCTGTCCAATTGCAAAGATAAAATTCCTCAGAGAGCTTTAAAACTCAAACTCACAGAGCATTCCTGAAATAGTTGTGAAATGATATTAAGCAAATACCTAAGGCAATGTTTAGATGTGGCAAGCAAAGATGCCCTGAAGCTGTTGAGGCTTGCCAGTTGCCTCTCAAGTGTGTTCTGCAGCATTTAAAAAGGACTTTGCTTTTGACTTAAGTGACCATGCAAGGCGTGTGAAATGCCCAGGTAAGGTGGCAATCTGCTGCTTGAGGTGCAACCTGGCAAATGAACTCCAGACAAAGCAGCTCTGGAGTGAGAACCTGAGCAGAGACATACTTGATGCTCTTAGAAGTGACTTTTTACCACCTGCCATATATCATAATTGCTGTGACTGGGGAGGAACAGGGGGAATGTCTCCTTTGCTCTGCTCCTTTGTGTTAAAACAAAATCTTATCTGAAAGGCTTTAAATCTTTCCAGGAAGATAACCCTCCATCAGAAAAGCTGAAATAAGTCTGGGCTTTACACATATAACAAGTGAAAGTCACTTTAAAATCCCCTATTAATAAATCGTTGTGCTTATACCTGGTCTTGTTTCACTTAGTTTAATTAATAGAGGTGCTCCAGTGGCTAAACACAGCACAGGGCAAAGGGAGGGATAAGTTCAGCAACTTGTAAACACAGCTTGTATTCCCCTCTCAGGACGTTTGAAGGTATAGCAAGAAAAATTCATTATTTAGACCATAATTTATTTAGGAGTGTCAAGATCCTGGTCAGCAGAGTCAGGTTCATGAAGAATCTGAGCAAAGCCTGGACCTTAGGGATGAATCCAAGCAAGGTGGATCTTTCTCTGAAGTGTCTACAGAGTGTTGCTGGTGACTGCATTTTCAAAGTCGTATCTCTAAAGGTCTCTCAAACCTGACCAAGGAGCTCTGATTCTCTTGTGTGGGTGTTTTTTTTCTGCAAGCCATCAAAGCTCTCCTTCCAGTTCAGGAGAAACTGGGTTTGCTTTTAGCAAAGATGGACAACATGGGCAAGCAAAATGTGTCTCTCCACCTTCATGCAGCTGAGGAAAAACTCATCAGTCAAGCCAGAGGCTGCTGTGCTTCGTCAGGCAGTTCTGAGCTGGTGTTCCTATGGTCTAGGAGTCAAATCTCTTGTGATCAATTGTGCAGAGAATGAAAAGTTGTTTCACATGTTCTTATACTCCAGCAGTGCAACTGAGCACAGGGAAAAGCTTCACCGTGTGCTGACCTTGTTGGATTGCCAGCCAGTGCCCTGGGACAGTGTGGGTAAGCCCGGGGGTTTGGACTGCCAGGCAGAAAAGGGGCGACGTGGGACAGGTTGAGTTCACCCTCCCAGCTGTGGCCAGAAGAAGGCAGGGACAAAGAGGAAGAGAAGATCTCAAGGGAAAGGATGTGGTTACTTGTGGAACTGATGGCAGAAAGCTGTGAGCTGGGAATGGGGAAGAAAGCTGCTGGATTTTCTAGGAAAGACAGTGTGACAGTAGAAGATGGGCTGCTTTTAATAATCTGTTCAGAGCTATTTCTGCAAGAACAATGAATCTCTGTGCCTCAGTCATTCCCCATCTGTTTTCAGAACTCATCTGAAAACTCATCTTTCCTTCCTTTCCTCTCCCCTTCCGCTCTCTCCACTGTCATTTTTATTTTAATTTTGCCTCTCTGCTCTCCAAAGTTTTTGTGGGGATGGAGCTTGAATGAGGCAATAGACAAGGTAACACACATTAACCAGCAAAGCAAGAGCTGATTTATTTTTATTGCAGCCATTTATTTTCTTCACACCCCAAACATCTTCATAAAGGAAATGATTTAACCTTTCGAGTACGAAGTATATGCCAAGGAGCTCTGGGTTTGTGTTGTAAAGTATTCTGAAATGTGAATCGAGAGAGGAAAGGCATAAATCCCCCCCCCCAGATTGATGCAGCTTTTGTGAGGTGCTCCAGGTGATATTGTTTGCTGTGGGAAGGGTTCCTGCCTTCACTCCCTTAGCAAATATCAAAAGTAGCCTTTGTATTTATATTCAGATATAAAAAGGATCGAGGAAGGGGAAGATATTTTTACCTGGAAAGGCAGTATTCCCCCCTCTCTTCCTTAGTTCATGGTGGAATTCAGGTGCTTTGGGAGAGACAGAGCGTGAGTGAAACGGGGATATGAGGTGTTAATGGCTTGAAATCTCTTAATGCATTAAACATAGGCTTAGACATTCTCTCATTATGCTTTTCCAGTTCCTCCCACCCAAACTGCTCTCAAGGGTATGCTTCCCCTGGGTCAGAATAATCACCTCTCTGGTCTGCCATCAGAGAGCCTCTGCTCACTGAGGATTTCCAATTTTTCATTAGGATAATTTTACTGCCTAGATATATATATATATTTCCCCCTCCTGCCAAAATACCCAGCCATATGCTATTATTTTCCTCGTGTAAACTGCCACCGCTTCCCTTTCCTGAGCCGGTGGATGTCAGGGAAAAGCCTGACAGCTCCTGTCCTGATAAATGATGGAAGCCTAAAGGGCAGAGCCTCCAGCCGGATCCTGCGCCGGATCGTGTGTGCCTTGGCAGAGGGAATTCGGGAGTTCTTCTTGCTGGGGGAAGTTTACACTAAAGGTCACAAGGAGATTCAACGTGCATAATGGCTTTTTTCTTTTCTTTTTTTTTTCCTGCAACGGCAGTACTGAAAAGAGCTGCGTGCCGGGAATGGATATTGGTGGTAATAGGGAATAGCAGTTTGCCTGAGCTTGTAAAAGGATTTCACTTGCAGGGGTGTGAAAGTCCTTGCTGGGGAAATGACCGGAGGTTTGGAGCCTGTCAGCTTAAAATCAAGTCAAAGAACAGTGTGGGTTTGGATGATTCATTTTTTTTTTTTTAATAATTTACATTGAAAGTTTTCTCTGGATTGGAGTCCCTTTGATTTTCTGTTTTTTTAAGACTTGCCTGCCAGGAGCGGGCACTGTTAGTGCTGCAGTTGTTTCTGCCACTGTCTGTCTGCAGCCCTGAAATATTTGGGGCTCTGTTGGGTATTGGGGCATTTGGGGCAGGGAGAGCTGGAGGGTTGTACTGATGAACTGAGCAGGAGCTGATCCGTCTTTGAGCTCAGTGGAACCAAGTCTGTATTTGTTGTGGTGAACAGCTGTGGTTGTCTCTCCCTTTAAAGCTCGAGAATTTCTTCTGTGAGCTCTGATGTGAGGAATAAATTCTGCCTCCTCTGTCCTCTTTCCCTGTAATGGCTCCCTGCACCCCGTTAATTAAATGAAGAATTTTTCGAGGAAATTCTAAACACTTAGCTACAAATCAGCTAGAATAACTCTGACAGAACCCGGCTGGGAAGTAACACTGAAAAAGAGCTGAAAAGAAAAGAGTATTTAAACATAAAATAAAAGGCTGAGAACACAAAAATCCGCTAGAAAGAAAATATAGACTTCCCAGATCTCATAATTTCTAAATAAATTCCCTGTTAGCAGCAGCATTGCTATGGCTTGTGCCATTTCCCCGCTGTAGTTAGCTTGAAATATTTTATCCTCCCTTTCCTACAGATCTCCTGACTGCTTTGAAAATGAGACCTTGTGTTTTTCCCTTCAGCATCCATTTCATTCTCTGGTTGTGTTCACAGACCTTAGGATGCAATGCATAGCAAGGAGGAAAAATAGACTTAATTTGCTGGTATCTGTTCTGAACATGAATGCTGTTAATTGTCAAGCTTGTCCTCTCCTGACTGCAAAAATAAGCTGGTTGAAAATAATCCGCTGTGTGCTTCTGTATTTTGCTGACAACCTGCCAGCCACCAACTAGGGGCGTGATAAATGTCCAAGTGGCTAAAATTTCCAACCAGCTTTCCAGTCTCCTGCTTTCTAAGCTGTGCTTTTAGTGTCAGGTTTGTCACCCATGTGCCTGCTGCCTCCTGCACATAGAAAAATTCAACAATCTCTCCAAATCAGGTGAAATTTCAGACTTTGGTAGCCCTGAACCTGGGCCTACTGATAAATGGTGATGCCAAGAGCTTCTTTTCTAGCCATATCTTAGCAAAATTCTCCTGAGCAAGCTCATGCTGCTACTGAGCCAATTACAAGCAGGTTTACATTTTGGGGGACTGTGGGGAGGGATGATGTGTGTGTTTAAAGCTGTTAGACTTGAAATATACTACTAAAACACCATGTTCATTGCCTGGCTGGAATTCGGCAATGCAGGATTTCTGCCCACCTTGCACAGCCAGAGAAGGAGTTGGGTTTGGCAGTTCAGGACGTGGCAGGGCTGTGCACAGCTAGCAGCTGATGAAAGTCCCCAGAAATCTAGCTCTGACCTTCTTTTAAGGTGTAATAAACCTCAGAACCTGGCTTTGTGGAGATGGGGGCAGACCTGCTGGGTGCAGAGACTGATGCTGGCTGTAAATATTCCCTCTCTGTTGTGTTGCTGCCACGACCACACTGTGCTGTCAGAGCTTTGCTTGAAGAGCAAGGTTGGTGCTTTTGCTCCCCTTCAGGTTTTAAAATGATTGACCACTTATTGTCTGGGAAGTGAGTAGCCTTGTCTCATGTCTCTTTGGGAAGGGATGGACAAATATTGAGGCTGTGCACTTAATAACTTTCACTTGTGTCATTTTCCCTGGAGATCCATAAGCAATATTTTTCTTGACTCCGAGGGAACTCTTCAAATGAAACTTTGATGCCCTGAGAAATACCTCCACAAAAGACAGAGCAAGGATCTACTCACCTTAACCCAGAGCTCTTGTTTGAAGCTGAGATATAAAATACAGATGGGAATCTGATGTTTCTTTGAACCCAGATGCAGCTGAAATTAAAGATGTAATTCATAAAAGCAGAAAACATCTTGACTGTCAGTTTGGGCTCAGTGGTTTTCTACCAGCTGAAGCAGAGAAAGCAAGTGAGGGCAGCACAGGTAGATAATGTGGGAGTTTTTCTTTAATTATGATTTTTTTTATTGTTTATTTCTTGTTAAAATGAAGGTTTTAGTAAGTTTTAATTGTGGTCGGAGAAAAGAGTGAGAAGAATATAGTTGGATGGCTCAAAATAATGAAATGAAGGATAATAGGGCAAAGGGAAAAGCTAATTATGAACATTTCAAAGGAAAGGCATGAGCTGGGTCAGTTCTCTGCCCTCTGAGGTTTTTCTAATCCTGCTTGCTTTAATACCTCATGCAGTTTGATTTAAAATGTTTGTAGTAATGGGAACTCCACTGTTCCATAAACAAGGAGACCTCTCCATCCTGACCTCTGGCCCAATCCTCAGACTAACATGTCACCACCTTTATTTCATCCTTATGCTCTCATTTCTTCACCCCCTGCAATGGTGGGACAGAGTCTATCTCTTTTTTAACCAAGAAAATTATCCTTAAAGAGAAGATCCTACAGCCTTTGTAGATCAGTTTTCTACACAATCTTGGAAGTGGATCCATGGCAGAATGGTGCACACTTTTCTCCCTTCAGATTAAGGTTTGATGGAAGTGCCAAGGTCCTGATCTATGTAATAAACCCAGTTTTGGGCATTTTACAGAATTTTATTTTGAACCAGGGCAAGGGCCATCATTATTTCTGGATATTCCTCATTGTGTGGATTTCAGGACAGGTCAATCCACCCTTTCAAAACAAAAAAAAACAAAACCCCTTTGGGTATCAGCATGGTAGAGAGCAGCAGTTGATCACACGATAATATAAATAACAGGACAGGTTCGTGAAGTAACATGAGGAATAAAGCTGACACAAGGACTCAAAGATAAACGAAACTAAGAATGAAATCCATGCCATGGGAGCAAGATGTCACAGCTGGAGAACATCAGGGCTCCCAGTTCCCAACAATGCTGCTGCATTAGACACATGGGCGAATGCATTTTCCTTTTTAATGGGAAGAAAAACCAGATTAACAGACCAGAAGGGAACTGTGGTGTGGACTGGTTAGATCACTGACAAACAGCACAGGAGCTTTTTTTTTTTCCTTAATGATTCGAGCATTTGATGTGGTATTTGTGAAAGCACATTGAGACCTTTGTCTGAACAACCATTCCTCAATCACTGGGTAGAGAAAGAGGTCCAGAAGGCAAAAGGACATGACTGAGGTCACACAAAGCCTGGCTTTAAAGGAAACAAAAGCTTTCTGCTTTCCAGGCTTATTCCATCTGGATGACTGAGAAGGGCTGAAGAATTCTCCCTTAGCCCTTGCTACCATCCACCACTTGCCATTAAAATAGGAACGTTTTCCTTGCAGTATTGTGGTTGTTTACACAGTGAAATGTTGGTCGTCTTTTTTTTCCCTCTTGCTGTTTTGGGATTTTTTTTGGTACTTGTTAGTGAAAGGATGTTCTACACAAGTTTATTTCTGTGGGGAAATGGGGCAGGGTGACTCAATGGGTTAATCTCGACTTTATTCCACCGTAGCTGCTTTTCCAATTAAAACTGCTGGCTGGCAGTTTGCATTATCAGGAGAGCAGTGGGAGCTGGGCTGTGCTGGGGCCTTGCAGGCAGGATTTCTCCAGTGCTCTGGAGCCACCGTGCAGTACAGTGGCAAAAGGCACTGGAAATTCTATCGTGGCCTTGCAGGTGGATGGAAATGTTCAGCCATTTCCCAGCCAGCGTGAGCAAACTGATAGCAATTCCCAGGAGCTGGATCCTAATTACATTTCTCTGCTTGGGGATCATTTGAACCTTTAATGAGAGGTTGGTAAGGAGAGAGGGAGAGGTGGTTTTTTATTACGGCTGAGGAGAGGGCAAGGCTTTTCTGGCAGGGAATGTGGGCTCCTTCCAGTGCCATACTGAAGTAGATGACTTTCTCACTCACAATAGAGACAGCAGCTGCTTCCCTTTGGTTGAGGGAGAGGGCAGGTTTGGCTCATTTAGTGGTTCATTTTCCCCACGTGTTGCTTCTTGGTAGCAGGCTTCTGCTTTGCTGAGATGAATTTCACATATCATCCCCCAATTCTATAATTTGGTGGCATTTCTTTCACTTTTTGGGGGACAGGATAGAGGGGAGGGAAGATATTTTTTTGGCCAGTATTTCCAGTTTGGTAATGTCAGAGGTGGATCTACTGTACACAGACAGTGGTAGGCCAGAAAGGATTGTTTTCTATTTCCCACTGACTTCTGGCCACAATTTCTGGCTGATGGCCCCACATGAGACAATTGATGTCCAGACATTAGTTTGCAGGGACAGAGGTGAGAGCTGCCACAGAAATTTCACCAGGATTAGCTCAGAGGTTACTCCCCCAGTATTTTTAGCTGCTACCCTTTGGCACTGAAGACTTTTCATGGGATTGTTGATGCAAAGTCATGGAATGGGTTTTTGGAGTCCACCATGCCCCTATGAACTTCTGAATTGTGTGGCCTGGGAACTGAGCCAGTATCAGACAGTCTAAATCAACCAGACAGAGAAAAATGCTTGAATAAACTGTTACAGGAATGACAGGAGGGAGTTCTGCGTTGTCCCTGACAAAACAGCTTAAAAACCCTATAGGGGTTTTATTGAAGTCTCTTCAGCTTGAAGAACAACAAATTGTAAGACCTGGCTTACTCTCCTTTTAAGTTCTGGTATAGTTGGAAGCCTTTTGATGCTCACTTTGTTTTCTGATCACTTAAAAAACCTAATTCAGTTCTATTGCTGCTATCAGCATTTTGAGACTTTGACCATCTAAGACTTGTCAATATTGTTCTTGCCGTTCTGCACTAATTTATTGTAGTTTACCTTTTGCTAGCTGTGGGTTTTGTAGATAGAAGGTTTTGTAGCTTCAATGAGCAAATGCTGACCACAGCACATGAGCAGAAATAAACTCAGCTGTGAACAGGAAAAAAGTAATTTGAGGATTTCTTTTGTGTCCCATCTTTTGTGATGCTAAATAAATGGCTGAGGACCAATGTGAGAAACCTGTGGATAGTACAGGCTACTCCTACAATGAGGAGTAACTACGTCCTTACAGTATCATGAAAAGTTCTACCACGAATATCACTGAATTTTTCACAGGGGCCCAGTATGAAAGTTACTGCCTCTGCTTCTTCTTTGAGGTGTTTATAGTCTAAATGTCTTAGCTGTGTGGTGCCACCATAGGAATGAAGACACTAAATCCTCAGCAGGCCCCTGGGAACCCTCTGTACAATATCACTCTTTTTCCAGACTTTGGCACCAGGAAATGTTTTACTGTACTACTGTGTTAGGAGTGAGGATGGTGTAGTTTAAGCTGCTCATCTTCCACTGCCCTCTCTGTTCTCATCTTTACCTTCTTTCATAAGCTTCCCACCTGAGCAGCTTTTTAAATAACCTCAGCAGGCTTGAGAAGGATAATTTCATGAGTAACTGCTCTCTGAATGGATAGTAAAAGGAGTAGGCAAGGATGTTTTCTTCAAGGTCCCTTGTGCAATGCCTGTGGGTGTTGGAGGAATCTGCTGAGGAAGGGATCACACAGGCTTCATATTCTGTCAACAACATCTCTGGTTGCTGCTGGAGAAATGAGATTGCACTACACGAACCACTGATCTAACAGGGACTTCTCAGGCTCTTCAAGCAGTCATATCTATCCTTTCCTGAGTATAAATTGGAGTCCTGGAAAGCAATCATCACTCTAAAAAAGGCTGGATGTGTCCTGTATGTATGTCTGGCTCACTAACACAACTGAATTTCCAGCTGAGACCCTGGCAGAGCTTGCAGCCAGGTGCAATACTAGCTGAGCTAAAATAAAGCCTCTCAAGTCAATCCAGCTGGCATCCTGCTGAGTGTCTCACCTTTTGGCATCATCTTCTCATTTACTCATGCTCCTTATTGTGATGGAGCTCTTGCTGTTGCCACAGTTCTTTTAGCTATCATAATTCACACTGATGCCTGGCTCCCAAATGGTTAAATGCATTTGGCTTTGCTGTCCTGCTCAGTCCCTGTAGATTGTGCTGGAAGAATTGAATGAAATTGATAGAGCTAGCATTACAGTGAGCAAAACCCCCTGAAGAAAGAGTAGATGGGTGGATAGAGAGAATGACCCCAAAGAAAACAGCTGTCAAGGGCAGCTATTGGTTTATCTTTCATTGAAAGAGAGACGTAATGAATTCTAAATTAAGAGAAACTAGAAGCAAGGCTGTTTATCAGTTCTCTGCTGCAGCATAAACAGGCACTTTATCGACTGCAGTCTCACTTAATGTACCAGTAGGTGCATTTCCTCAGTGCCTGGGAACACCACGAACCTCAGGTTGGACTGAAGTTCTGATATTTAAAATATGCCAGGTCAGGGCAGGAACTGTTTTGGTCTCCTTTCAGAGGGTCTTTGAACACGGTTTTCTTCTCTTTTTCTTTGTCAGCTAAAAGAGCAGCATAAACACGTGCAGCCCAAATGGCCTTTTGCTTAAGGGAGACAAAAGGTACAAACGTAGGTGAAATCTCCAGGGACAGCACTTTGTAAGGGTCTCCTTGAAATTACTGGAGGTTCTGAGAGCAAAACAGCTCCTCAGTAAATCCGCTCTGAGAAATTTCAAAGAAAATGTTATCCCACCTTCTTATCTCTTCCCATTGAGAGAATAATTGCCTCTTTGTAACCCCACTGTGCAGATCCTGGCTGAGTGTTTATCAACTGACCATTCAAGGGTGGCAAGCAATCTGACAACTGACTCCAAATAATGTAATAAGGCTGACTGATGAGTTGTCCTTGCCATTCTTGACTGTTTTTTTTTTCTCCACAGCCCCTCTGAGATACAGGATAGGAAAGTTGTGTCTGCCCAAAGGTGGGTTTGTGCCATGAGCACAGACTCCCTTAGACTCCTAATTCAAAGGAATTCTTGATGCTGGAAAACATCATCACCTAGACAGGATCAATTATTTACCGAAACATGTATTTCACAGAACACATTTCAGATATTGTCCACAGAAATCCTGTGTGAAGCTTGCCTTTGAAAGGAACTCATATTCTCAGCAACCAGTTCATGGCAGACAGACTGACATCTGGACTTGTGTTTGTGAGCAGTGTTTCCAGTAGCAATCTTTTAAGAGCTGAGATAATATATCCAATAAACTTGTTTGATATTTCAAAGTATATCTCGTCAGAACTAGCAAGCATTTAGTAAAACATGACTTTTTGCTTAGGTTTGACTGAAATTTTGATTCTGCCATGTCTCAAGCTCTGGTGTTTGTTTGGTTTTTTGCCTTATGTTTAGAGAGACGGCAGCAAGAGTTTTCTGCAGCCCACCCAGTAACTTGCTGATGCTCTGGATTTTCCATATCTTCATAATTGAGCTGTAGGTCTTTGAGGGGATTGAGTATAAATGGCTGAGCCGCAGAGCCCAAGGTGCTGGAATGGCTCCTCCATTCCTTCACCAACACCACTTCCCCTTGGCTGAAGCGTTGAGGATGAATTTGTCTCAATGTGTCAGCTTAGTAAGGTCAAAATCCAGATGCCAGGGATGAATATGGCTCATTACATTATCTCCTTGTGAAAACAATCCTCACCATCCTCTGCGGTGCTTTGACTCTTGTCCTTACTTGGCCACATGCTCTTTCGTCATTTTTGCACATTTTCGTGTCTTTAATTAAAAAGAAAAGGCCTTCCCTGTGGAAGATTAATTAGGATAAGTGTGCCACCATTAATATCTGCCATGTTTGGGAAGAGATGATTCACCCTGTGATTAAAGCCAAACGGAATCTGGAATCTGAGGAGTAATTAGCCCTCGGCGGCTCGTAAGTCTGAAGGAAGCACTATTTATCAGTGGCAGTGCTAATGCAATTACTTCTCCACTGCAGCCTCCTGGACTGATAAATCATGGCCTGAGCATTGGGAGAAGCTATCAATTCAGGATTATGCTTCTCTGAGTCTACAAAGAGGAAAAGGGAGGAAACAATGGGGACAAGCAGCTTCTCAACAGCCCTGATTGCATCAAAACTACGGAGGCCAGTGGAATCTGAGGGTGTTTTCTAAATCCATTTCCTGATGTCTAAAGCTGTGAAACTTTGCAACAATCATTGTAACTGGTTGGGATTTTTTTGGGGGGATAGGGAAAGAACTGAATCCAAGGAAAGCTTATATTCAAACTGTAAAATCTGGGCAGAACAGCCTCTCTCTCCTGAAGCTGAACTTGTGGTCCATCTTTCCTTAGAATATTTTTGCATATTTGGATGGATTTGTTTAGAAGTGGATGGTGAGCAGTGGGTGTTAAGATGCTGCTCCTGTTTTCTCTGTTTGTGGGGGTTTTTTTTAGGGGGGGATCTTTTTTATTTTGCAAAAATCTGAAGCACCTGTGGGATTTAAAAGACTATGAGTACATTAATCAACAGCAACAAAAACATTCTCTTCTTTCATATGTATATCCACTCAATCTCTGAGTTGAGGCAGAAAGTGGTAAAATGTTATCTGGGCCCCTTTGAGAAGCCAGGTGCATTCCTGATGCTCTCCTCATTTGGAGAGTCCCTTTCCATAAAGGATTTGTCCTTGAGCCCTCCAATTCCCACTCCCTAACAAAAAAGCTCATAAAATGGTTTGTCTTGCAGAGTGAGTAACCCCTGTCTCTTCATCCTGGTGTTTCATAGATGGCATTTTCCAAATCTGAATCACGCAGCATTTCACCACATGGAAAGCTCAGAGAACCTGGGCCATTCCTGGAGTCTTTCCAATGAATTCCACAAAACTGCCATGTGCCTTTAATTTACGTTGCATTTCTCAATCCCTTCCATTTCCTGTAATTCCTAAGATGGAACCAACCTGCCAATAAAATATCTGGAGGTTATGGATGGGAGTATAATGTGCTAGGAACTGATTGCTGGCCTGGCCCATGGGGAAATAGCTTGGTCCTTTGCATTATATAGAAATACTCTGGATTTAAATTTGACTTCTTATCTCTGACTGGTGCCCAAATAAAACAAGTGCAGCTGGGAAAAGTGTAGTGAGGTTCAGACTAGATGAAATCTTCCTTCTCACAGCTGCAACCTGCTGATAGATTTGTTCTAGGATCATTCTGTCTTCTCTGACACAGCGGAATTTGAGCCAGGACCAAACTGTTTCTTGCACTGGTTGAAACTGTGACCCTGGTTTAGGTGTGCAGGAGAAACCTCGTTGGAGCTGAAGTCTGTGTAGGGTGGAAGACATGGCCAGTTGCTTTTTTTGATCATTTATGTAAGGACTTTCCGTGGTATTTCAGATCTGCTGCTTGGAGCAGAGAAGAGAATAGGGTTAATTGTGGAGCAGCAGTGCAAAGATGGACCTTGTCCTTCAAATCCCAGGCAGGTCTTCCTAGAGGAGCCTGGAAAATAGACAATGTTTGGGATGCTCTTGTAGTAGGTGTTAATTATGTTGGGGTTTTTTTTAAGCAGATGGGCAAACAAAGTCAGATTGAGATTTCTTGAAGGAAAAGATAACACATAAAATTACCTTAGCATCTGCTGTGCTGTATTTGTTGACGTGTTGGCTGAGTATGGTACATGTCACAGTGAAACAGCTCCAACATCAGTGAAAGAACGCTGGATTTTTTTAGGAGCTAAGGGAAATCTGATGTCCCCTTTGCTGGAAAAAGGAAGCCTTAATTACCTGTTGTTTATCTTATAGAAAAGATCTGGCATGAGACAAACATTTTTCTGAGATGATTTTCTTTAATAAGTGTGTCCTCGACCTAGCTAGTGAATTATAGATGCTGTTCATCTTGTATCAAACACTTTGATCCTTTTTATTTTCACAGTGCAAATACAAGGTAGTTTTGAGCATTGAAGAGTGGTTTGCCTTTCTAGGTCCTGTTCTCTCATGTCAAATTTTTGGGCTGGTGTGTCGTTCCATAGGCAGCTATGTTAGGTATGATGTTGGCCCTTATGAAGATCCAAAGGGATTAAGCTCAAAATTCAGGGAAAATACAGAGAAAAGCTAAGGGCTGCTTTTTTGAGGTTAAAAAAAATAGTATTAGACAAGTGGCTCTGCCTTTGTGCTGTGATAGCAACCAGTTAAAAACTTTTGGCACTTTATAACTGGAGCTTGGAGCCATGTGGTGAAATAAGGCATGGGCTCATATAGTGGATCTGGTAATACAGAACTTCTGTGTGCCTATTTTTATATGTATTCCCTACAAGAACACTCGGCTTGGGTGAAGAAAGGTGGTATTAAGAAATTCCCAGTACCTGTTGATACTGTGTGATATAAAATTAACTCCAGAAACGAAATGCAGGCCAAGAGGTGAAGGGTTGAAATGACCCATTGCCTTCCCTGTCCTGCATTTCCTCAGGTAAGGTCAAGTACATCAATTTCCTATTGGGTCTCCCATCAATAGGGAAGCTGTTGGGTTGCCAAGGAGGTGGATTTCAAGAGACTTCTGAAATGTGACTGCTTGACTGGTTCTAGTTACCAGTTTGTGAAAAGGCTACAGTGGGGGAAAAAGTAGCCAAGACAAATGAAAGGTGACTAAATTTAAAACGAAAAAAGTAATTTTGTTTTTCGTTTGTGAGAACAAGGAGCTTTTGGTTCCTGATGCTTCTGTTAGGGGCTTGGTGGGCCAAAGGAAGAGATTTGCAAGGAGAAGTTGGCAGGATTGTTCTCTGTTATGGGTTCCTGTTTCATAAATCCAAAGCCTGCACTGCATCCCAAGCATTTCTTTTCCCTGGCTATAGGAGCAGTGGATAGAGAGGTGCTGGGGGTGGGAAGTACTCCACCCAGCCCTTGAGATGAACTCCTAGTTTCTTATTTATAGTCTGTGGTTTGAGCTGGTGTTAAAGCCCTTGCTGACTTTGCAGTGGTAAATAATACTAAAGAGTTGGATTGTCGATACCTCATAAAGCTGGGGATGGTTCAGTAAAGCACCATGGGAAGTGAGGTGAGACTGGCTTTAGATGTAATTCAAACACTCAAACTTCCTTTATAAAGGCTGATTTTTTTTTCACTTTTTCTCCCTGAATCTCCTTTGTTATTTGGGATGACTGAATGGATTGAAATAGAGAAATCAAGTGTCTCACTCCTTCTTCATTCCCAGCTGAAAAGGTTTCTTAAGAAGAAATCAGCTCCCATTTTAACTGGAGTCACTTGTTTCCCACAGATTTGGTAAAACACTCAAAGACTCCAGCCCAAAGTGAGTTTTGAAGAGGTGCTGAAGCAAAAGTCTGTTCCTGGGAGCAGTTTAGACATGTGCCTGCAGAAACTCTGTTGATAACATTCAGGTTCCTCAGTAATGGGCTGCTTCTGCTGGCCTTGGAGTCAATGACCTCACCTGTTCCCATTCCCAGCACAATAATCCCCAAATATCCACATCACTCCTGCCTGGAATAAGCATTTAAAGAATATTCTAGGTTTTGAGTTGTTTAATTTTTTACTACTAGTGATTAATTGTAGTTTTCAGGAAGTAGGAATTAAGGCTTTTTGCTCACTTCTGCTTTTGTTCTTCAGGTCTCTGAAAACCTCAGTCAGTGTGTTGATTTTTTTTTTCTCCTTTTTTTTTTTTAATGCCTCAAATATGGCCTGTTTTGTTAAATTCTGGCTGTGGTTGGACTTGGAAGTATTAAAACAGCATTTAACAGAACTACCTGAGAAATCTGAAAAAGCTGGGGAGAGAACTTCCTCTTAAGAGATTTAAAGCCTTTTCCTGGAGCTGCAGGAAAGTTTTCACCATGGTAGAAAGTTCCTTTTGCTTTCCTCTGTATCAGCCTGGAGTTTATTCACCTCCTGGTGGTTTTTTTCTGTGTTGTTTTATTCACACCTGCAAAACCCATAAAAATTCACTGCTATTTTTCTAAACTTGCTTGTTTTCCTGGTTTCTTCAGAGGAACTTGAGATATTAATAATCCAGTTTCTTAAGGTCCCGTGCCAAAAGCCTGATGTGTGCAAATGTGGGTGTGCAGCTTGGAAGTAATCCGTAGAGCTGCTGGTTGCAGATGACTGCCACGTGTATGTCCAGTGTGCAATTCATTTTGTGGGGGCTGCTGAGTTGCACAAGTGTAAGGAGGGGGGGATGCCCCTCTCAGAACTGGCCCCGTGTTTTTACAACTGGCCAACAATGGTTCTGTCACCCTGAGATATCCTGAGGAGTCGCTGTTTCCTTCCTTTCTTGCATCCCTGCAGCACACTGTACAGTAATTTCTCCTTGGAAAGACTTTGGATGGGAACGTGGTGTGTTGGTGGGGTGTCAGTGACATCAGACTTGTGCCATTATCCCTGTGACCAGAGGGACTGGGTAATTGGCTAAAGTGGAAATTATATTTCATATTCTCTGCCGTGAAGTTACTTCTGGGCTTCCCAGGGGCCTGCTGCAGTTTGGTTTCATTGACAACCAGAGGTACCATTGGCCCTGCCCTTCTTTACTGTCCTGTTTGGGGTTCCATTCCATGATACTAACACATCAAAATGCTGAATTAATGTATTGCACAAGGAAATGTCGTGCAGGCACTTCAAGCCATGCAGAAGGTGAATTGTATTGCTCAGCACCTGGTGTCCAAAGAGCTCGTGGCAGCTGCAGGCAGGAGTGGGCTCCTTGGGCCTCTCTGACATGTGTGGCGTCATCCCGACTTTACAAGCAGCTGGAGGCGCAGGAAGATGAAACTCAAGTGCCAGGCAGCAGAGCCTCATGCTCTTTTCCTCCCCTCCTTTCTCTGGGCACCCTCAGCTCAGCAGGACCTTTCAGCACCCAGCAGGCACCCTGGGAGGCTGCTGCAGGGATGAATTGTGTGCACAGCTCAGCCTGACAAGAGCCCCAGTGGGCTCCTCTGCTGCCTCGTTAGCAGCAGACGCCCGTGATGGTGCCTGGCTCCCGTTCAGGAGGCAGCCAGCCATCCCCACTCAGCAGCTCTGCAAGCACAGCCAGCCCTGCAGATGCCTTCCAGCAGCATCCAACGTGCCACAGAGGGGCTTCCAGTCCCAAAGCCCTTTGCTGTTTTCTCTCGGAGCAGATCTGGTTGCTTTCATTGTCAGCCCTGCATAAATAGATTAGCAAGTGCCCTTTCAGCTGGAGGGAAGGAGGCAGGCAGTTCAGGAGGAATGTGATCTGAGTGGGGTGGAAAGCTCAGACCTGAAGCATTGCTGTAAATATCAGAATTCCCTCCTGGTCAAATGACAGGCCTGGGTAGCATTTCACTGCTGGGTCGGTTTAATCTTTTTCCTGTGCCATTGGAAAATGGAGAACTGTGAATTTCCTGCTCAGTGCTTCATTCTTTGTGCAGATGGAATCAGAAGAATATCTTTTAGGACCTAATATTATCCATCACTGTTTTTAAATTTGGTATGCTTGCAGGTGTAACAAGCCTGGGGGGAAAAGATGATGTTTTGGCCATCTGTGCTACTCCAGTGTTTCTGCAGCCAGCAGAATTAATTATTTTTCATTATTATTACACTTAGTGATAAATGTTCTGCATTAGTGAGGAATGGAGGAGGAGTTAACATTGCTGGCTTGCTCATTACTCAGAGTCGGATGGACCTGTTCATGTCCTTATCAAAGAGGATCTGTGGTGATCTCTGACCCTTCATACGAATTTATTTCTTCCCATGGAGGAAGAGGTGGAGGGATTATGTCCCAGTGTTTTTGGGCATCATCACAGGATTTTCCAGGTCCACACTGAGAGCTTGAGGTGTAGACTGGGGGTGAGAAGGCCAGAGGCAAAACACACTATTCTTTTCCTGGCTGAAGGAAGCTGCCTCAGTTGCTGTTGCAGGATTTTGGCCACTTCTCTCCCATCCTGGTCTGGCCAACATGAGGCCATCCCAAAAAGCACATGCTGATCACTTGGGAGGTGTGGGCAAAGGGATTTATCAGGATGAATCTACTCAGAGATGATAAACACACCAGTGATGTCAGGGATTTCTGCTTCTCCATCTTCCATTTTTATCCTGTTTTTGGTTCTATGCTACCTCTGTATATTTCTGTATGCCATTTCCTGTTACCTTCCTAAATGAGCCTTTTTAACAGAAACCTCCTCACACCATATGTGCTGGTGATGAACTCCTTCCTCACCACCCATTTGCATTAAAGGCTATTAAGGTAATTACACTTGCTCTGGGAGACAAATCATTTCAAGAATCCATCCTGCAGCTGCAGAGAAGTGAAATTCTGTTGTGCCAGCGATGCCAAAGGATCTGCTGACATTTGTGTCCGACACAGCAGGGGAGAAAAATTTTGACCTTAGAGTGTGTGAATCAAAGTGAGCATTGAGGGCTCTGATCTTCTTGCCCCACCTTGTCTCCTGGCCCATGGATTTTGTTAGTAATTCCAGCTTGCTCTGGTGGCTTTGCCTGAGGCTTGGGATATGAAAGCTTTCTCTCTCTGCATGGCTCCAGTAGAAACAGGAGTTTATTAATTTCCACACCTCACTGGAAAATAACAGAGATGAGGCATCTTGAGGAGTTTACATTTAAATGTTTGGCTGGTTTTAGTCTGGCTGGGAGACTGAGAGCTAAAATCACAAGTGGAAATAATGCAGGTTAAGGGAATTATGAAACTTGGAAAACTGCTCTTGTTGACTGTTTGCCAACCCTCCCCCACATAGGTACATAATGAAAATACCTATAGCACCTCTCTGCTCAGGGATCTGTAGATTGTAGAGAAGAGATAGATAAGCACGTATATTAGCCTAAAATACGTGGGTTTATTATGCTATGAGACTATAGTCAATAATCTAAATATTCATCACAGCATTTGGAACTGTTTTTAAGTCCTTTATCCACTTAGTGATGTTCCCTTGTGTGTTATACTTTATGGCACAACTTAAGGGTTAAATATAGTCAGTTCACCAAATGGGAGTGGATACTCTTAAATTTATGTCCCTCATTGCATCAACAGACTGTGTTTCAGATAAGATACTTTGATTACAATTGCTTTCTTTTTTTCCGGTTTGCTTGGATTGTAAATTTTGTGCATCAGGAGAAGTCAATTTTTCCCCTGTATCTGCATTAGAGCATGTGAATTCCTGGGGTGAGCAGGGCTGCTTGGCTTTCTCGTGATACAGGGAAGAAGCATTGAGAATTTAACTAAGTTTTCTGTCCCTGGGAATTTGAAGATGGTTCAATTACAGGTCAAAAGCAATTCTGTGCAAACTTCTAATTTGAAAAATGTTACAAGAAGGAAATATACATCATTAACTCATTTCTGTTACAGGGATAACTATTTTTCCTCTTCATCTTTCTTTCAGCAGTAGTTTGGGGAGTCTGTCCATATAATTAATGATATCTGATTTATGTTAATCACTTATGATGTCTTTCTTGCTATGAAAAATGACTGTATTAAGCACACACGTACCCACCTTTCATATAAAACCTCGGAAACACACTCACTAGGGTAAGACAAAAGAGTGCTGCACTTTAATGCCTGTGCTTGACAAACAGCAGATATGCTCAGGAAGGAGCTGGAAATTGGAAAGTCAGTTCCTCCAGCCTCTGGGGATGAGAGGATGGGAAGAATGGAGCATAGCAGGGGCGAGACAAAGAGAGGTTACAAAGAAGGCTAAAAGGGCATTTCTCCTGTCCTTGCCCGTTAATGGCCACTCTGGCCAGTGGCCTCTGTGGGATGTCCAAGGACTGCATTAAATGGATCTTCTCATTGTTTGTAACAATGTGGTTTCTTGGGTAGGATTGGAACAGGCCAGGAAGGAGGTAAGAATTTAATGGCTCTGAGCTCTTTCATTGCCTGTGCTGAATGTTTCCCAGAGGCTGCCAGCCCAGAATATTTCAGTGGAGCTAAATATATTTCAATTACTGCTATTTTTAATTAAAAATAGATGTCACAACTCATTTGACACTTTGCTCTGACTTGTGCCTTGTTTAATCTACAATTATTTAGAAGAGTGCTTAAGACAGGCTACTGAGATGGGGAGTCTTTGCAAATTGCAGTATGAATCTAATTTCAAATGACATTTTGGCAACCCCAGTAAGCATTTTTTTGAATTCTGCTTCATTTTCCATCCACATAGAAAAGCTCAGGCTCCCAACACAAACCAGAGACAATACTATGCCATGGATTGGAACCATGGGATGGGTGCTTTGGTGAGCTAGGGCAGGGAACTCCACTCAGCCCCTGTGCTGGCAGGTGTTACCTGTGTATGTGAGGAAAACGTGACATTCATCCATGGCTGAAGCTTCTGTGTTGGGACAATTGAGGTGAGATAATGTGAAATAAAGAGAAAAGAAGAAACCTTCTTGAACCCAAGCTCTTGTTCAATACCTCTGTCTTATCAGCTGAATTCTTCTTGAGTGAAGGCTTTGCCAAGCTTTGCCTTCTTGGTACACCTTAAAATTTGTCCTATTTAACAAGAATTTGTCCTATTTAACATTCTTTTATTAAGAATCTCAGCTAAAATGTAGCATCTGGGTTTTTTGGTGTTTTTTTTTTTTTTTT